>JAJIBD010025629.1:0-167099 GCA_021461705.1 Cryptotis parvus
CCTCTGATTCAAGAGGATAAAAAATTTTTAGCAACCAGAGATTTTTTTTTTAAAGTTATACCAACAGGAAACATGTTGAAACAGTTAAAATGTCAGTTGACTTCTGGAGGGATCTTAGCAAGTTCTAAGTCATGCAAAAATGTTCTAATACTGTCATCTTGGAATTCTATCCCCTATTAAAAAGGATCCTCCAACTTAGATCCTCTCAAAGATTTGTCTGAGGAAGGAGAACCTTGAAAGGAGGAAGCTGAGATTGCCCTCTGGCCTCCTTCCTTCCATCTATCCCTCTCTCACTTGCCCTGGCTTCTGCTTTCCTTCCTGCCCCTGAAATCTGCAGACCTTTATTACATCCTCCCCATTGTAGGGAATTTTCTTCTGATTTGTTCATCCTTCCATGGGGTCTAACAAGAATGACAGTTGGATTAACTGATGATTAATTGATGAAGTAGAAGTAGAATTAACTGGTGAACATGATTAACAGGAAAACAAAAGATTAGTCTGTTAAACATTTTTAACACATTACTCACTCCTACAATGAATATGTTAATTTTGTTGAATTTTAGTGAAATGGCAACATGGCAATTTAAAGACCCAGGGTCCCCAAAAGGTTTGAGTCACAAATTTGAATCAACTACTCAATGACTTTTTGGCCTCTTAACTCCCAGTTGCTCTGTTTTTTTTTCCCTGACTGACAGGTTAGTGTTAATTTTTATTATGGTTACAGGCTTAACAATTCAGACTAGTCAGTGTACGTTTATTATCTTCTCTAAACATTTTTTACGTGAGGTGGGGCTAGTGTGTTAGAAGAAGTTCCATGACTTGGTGTCTCAGGCCAACTTGTGAAAGGCAGACTTCTCCAAGAATAGCATACTTGTAATTTCTGGGTGCAGTATTTATTACTGGCATGTAAATCCACAGAGAGCTCAGTTTCCACCTTATTCCTGTTGGTGCATGTCATAAACACAAATGTTCAAACTAGTAGTCAGGTTATTCTACAGCTAAAGGGCAATAATGCACATGCTTCGGGAAGCGAAACGCTCTCATTGGACTGGTTCTTTCAGAGTCATTTCAACTGTTGAGAAAAAGCTCTCGCCTGAATTTCTGCTTTCGTTCAGCAGGAAAGAATTGAAGCTTAAATTACATTTGAGTTTCTGTGGTTTCACAGTGTGTTCTCTGGTCCCCTTTTTCTCCTTTTAAATCACCTTTGTTTTTATATAATAGGTGGGGAATTGTCCATTCAATTTAACCCACAGTGAGTAATACAATGCTGACATCAGTCTACAAGAACTGGAAACACAGCTCCCCTAGATAAACCTTGGAAGGTGAGCTACCCACTGGACAATACCTGAGTGTTTCTAGAGACACTTACTAAAAGACCCTTTTTACAGTGGAACAGAGATTTCCCAGGCTGATCTGATACAGCATGTTCAATGAGGAAATGTCATGGTTCGTTTCTTGTAAAAAAGGAAAACAGGCACACAGAACTCAGATGCAACAATGGAGTAAATTATCTTCTATCTCCTAGGTAAATAGAAAAGACACCCACCCCCACCCTTGCCTATGACTTCTCCAACACTCCTACTTAGGGGAAGATGATACTGTGCAGCAATAGGAGGCGATTCCTAAGGGGGTCGATCCCCTGTGGCCTACTGAGGAATATGACCTTCAGAAGCACACAGCTCATCATTCAAAACATCGAGCAATCGAGTTCTTATTAAAGAGTGGATTGAATGTTTTTCTATAGATTTCCTAAAGTAGAATTAAAATTACAGTGAAAATTTAACATAGCCAAAAATCCATAATGGTAAAGAAAACAAGAAATAACTGGGGAGGAGCAGGAGAGGAAGAAAGGGGAATTTTTTGGAGACCAAAAAGCAAATGAGAGTGTTCATTGACTTAAAATCAAGGAAACTGAAGTCTAAGAAGGGAAAGCCAAGAGGAAAGCTGCTTCACGCTATAGAACTGCAGGAAGCCCAGAAGTGGAGGTACTGGGTAGCCCTAAAGTTGAGTGTAGATGAAGTTAAAAGAAGACTAGCAGAAAGTCTCTACTAGAAAAAAAGAAATATTTGAAAGACAATGATTAACTCTCGACAAAGAGAAAATGATGCCAAGAAGTCAGCACTCGGGGCTTAGTTGTGAATTATATTTACATGGGCATAAAGTATGCAAGCATGAATATTATGCTTAACAAAGATACGCATGTAGTTAAAAAGGGAGCAGCTTAAAATATCTAACTGTTTATTTTCAGAGGAAAATTACAAGCGATAACTAGAATAATTAGCTGTAGAAGCATTTGGGTGGGGGAATAAGAGAAAGGGAACTAGCTACAAAAGCTTCATATGATTATTTCACCAGTATAAAAAAATGGCTGGTGAGAGACATACTACAGTGGGTTGGGCATTTGCCTTGCTGAAGCCCATCAGGTTTTGATCCTCTGCATCCCATATGGTCCCCCGCACTGCCAGGAGTAATTCCTGATTTCAGAGCCAGGAGTAACTCCTGAGCATCTCCAGAGTGATCCAAAAAGGAGAAAAAACATTGGATACATATGCATGAAAATAAACTCTTTTCACAACACATCTTTAGAAGTGAGTTTTACTGCGATGATATATTTAACTTAGATGAGAAGTAAAGTCTAATAATAACCACACCTATCCTGTGTATTATTGTGAAGACTTAAAGTAGAAAATTGTAATCCCTTGATCACATAGCACCTACTAATGCTCTTTGCTTCTATTATTGTCAATGTGAAATGACTTTAAATATTAAGTAACCAAGTGCAAAAAAGCAATAAACAACATTTCTTATTGTCTATTAATTATTAATATTAGAAAAATCATCTTGTAAAATATGTCTCCATCACTATCACTATCTCTATCTTCCCTTTTCATCATCTATTTGCTAGAGCGGGCACCAGTAATATCTCCATATGTCCTGTCTCATGCTAGTAGAACCCATGGGCATCTGCTTGCTCCAGGAACATAAAGAGCCTCAAACCATTATATTAGGTCATAGGAATGACCTAATATAAATGTTACTGGTATTTGGCATATCAAATACGACATGAGCAGCTTGCCAGGCTTGCCGTGTGGGTGGCATACTCTTGTAGTCACCTCTAAATAAAGCATTTATTGATGAACTGTGCGGCCGCTTGTGGGCGCGTGAGCTGGGCTGTGATAGTCTGGTCTGCAGGGTGGAGCTGTGACAAGAGGGAAGTCCAGATGTGGAAAACGGCTGCCCCATGGAGTAGGGGGTCGTCTGGCTTGTTGTGAGACTCTGCTGGGGTGGCAGTCCAGGGCTAGAACCGCCAGCTTCCCGGGTGCCTCATGATCGGCTGGGCACAGGGAGAGCAAGGGAGCAGCTCTGCCCCATGTCTGTGAGTCTCTGGTTCAGAACTTCAGTCTTCTGGTCTGAACTTAGACCATGCAAAAAGCCTCCCACGAAAGAGAGAGGATCTCACCCGAGAGGAGTCCTACCCCATCTCTATTTTTAAATAGAGGGATGGATTACAGTACAAGTAAATAGATAACTAAAGGAAGTAGGAGAGATAGTCTAGGGGTTAATACAACTTGCCTTGAATACAGCTGACCCCTGTTCACTCCCTAGCACCTCATGGTCCACAGAACAATCTCTGAGCACAGAGACAGGAGTAGCCCTGAGCACCACCCGGTGTGGCCCAATCACCCGCTATTCCACCACAAAGTAACTTAAAAGAATATATCATGAGGGAGCCTGGGAATGTGACTCTGAGTAGGGCACCTGGTTTTGCAAACATGAGATGCCACCTCACGTGCTGATTTTAATTTTGGTGGGTCTGCTGTTTGTGATCCCCATTAACCCGATAAAGTGAACAATTTCTGAAGCACAGCAACCAAGCACGCGTGAAATCCACAATCTCTGTAATGGCAACAAAAGGGAAGGAAAAGAAAATGGAAAGAATTGGGCACAGGCCCAAGAATATAAAGAATATTAATATAACCCAGCCGTGCCCACATGATGCTCCCAGCTTTCTTAAAGCTAAAATTGAAACTGAAACTGCAGAAATTTTACACATGACTGCTGGATTTGGGAGAGATTGTATGATAATCAATAATCAGGGAATATGCTTTATTTCCTCTAGTTCTAAGAGTAAGCCACCAACTGTTATGTCTGATAAAGGGGCTTATTCTTGGTGTAAGAACATGGCGCTTTCCACAGGAAACTGTAGCAAAACTGACCCATTCAGGGTTACTTCTTTCAGGCAGGGAACAACCTGGCACCAGCCGTTGTCCTTGTTCTAATATCATCTAACCTTGTTACCACCTTTTATTGATATGGTTTTTGCCAATATGTTTCATCCAACCTTCTTTAAAGAAACTGGGGCCAGAGCGATATCCCAACGGGTAGGGCATTTGCCTTCGCACGGCGGGCCCATGCTGGCCTGGGTTCGATCCCTGGCATCCCATATGGTCCCCGAGCACCGCCAGGAGTAATTCCTGAGTGCAGAGCCAGGAGTAACCCCTGAGCATAGCCGAGTGTGACTCAAAAAGAAAAAAAAAGATACAGTGGTCCAGAGGACTGAGCAATAGTACACTGGGTAGGGTGTTTGCCTTGCATGAAGCCAACTGGAGTTTGATCCTTAGCATCCCTTAAGGTCCCCAGGGTACCGCCTGGAGTGATTCCCAAGTTCAGAGTCAGTAGCAAGTGCTGAACATTGCTAGCTGTGCCTCCTATCTCTAAGGCCTCCCATGCCTCACCCCAGCCCAAAATACCCAGGGCCAGAAAGTTAGTTCAACAGGCTGAGTGAATGCTTTGCAGGCCTGAATTTGATCCCTGGCACCACATATGGATCCTGAAGTACTTCAGGAATAATCCCCCAAGTACCACTAGGTATGGCCCAGAAACCAAACCAAAACAACCCAGAATATACACAAAATAATTTCCTGTAGATTGAGGAATGCCCTTTGGTGACTCCTTAACTTAGGGTTCTTTGCTTAAATTCACAAATTTTGTCATTAATTACATAATGATTTAATATTGATTCTACAATCTCCTCTGTTTTGTAACATAGCCCCTTTCCTTCCAAATTTACCCACAACCCAACCAAAGTGAAGAAAATATCTTACCAATTTTATATCTTGTTGGTGGGTTGATCAGTGTTTTACTTTCACGTTTTTCCTTTCTCTTATTCCCGATTTGCTTTCCTTGCTTCCTTTCCCCTATTAAGCTTCCTTTGTTTGAACAGGGGTTGGGTCATACCTGCTAGTGCTCAGAGCTTTCTCCTGGCTTGTGGTCAGGGAGTTACTCCCTGGTTGTTCTAGGGATATGAACCAGGGATGGTTGTGTGTAAGGCGAGCACATTCAGAATATATACCCAGCAGTGCCCAGGGCTACTCCAAGTTTTCTTAAAGCTAAAATTGAAATGAAAAAATGAAGAAATTTGACTCCCTGATTGCCTTTTTGTACTATCTCTCTGGCTCCTAGCCCTGAACATTACTCATAATATTTGTTTCTATTGTGATCAAAATTAAGGTTACATGATCCAAATCCAGAACTGAAATTGTGCCTGGATAAAATAATAAACATCAAGCAACCACCACTGTACAACATCTAATCATTTTTCCACTTAGATGTCCTTGGGTGTTGGATGACAGGACTAGCTAGCTTGCGAGCATAAAAAAATGCTGCTTTATCCACTCACAGCTTAATCTATTTACATGTTCTTATGCCAGGGTTCATACTAATGAGATCTCTCTTCTATGTAAACACTGATGGAGGGTGCGGCAACTTCAGAAGCCACCTCGATTCTGAATGAGTAATTTCTGACTTATTATTATAATCTACTAAGACTTCTATGTTATCTAGATTGGGCACAGCTCCCTTTATACCCACTGCACCCTGCGTGGGACAGTTAGAATTTACCAGGAGACTACCACCCTGGATACGTTGAGAATATCATTTAAGATTATAGGAAGGATTGTACTAGTTTGCCCTCACGCTGGTGAGTGTGACCCTTTCAGTATATGGAGAACAAGATACTCAGAATCTCCCTGGTGCAGATAATAAATGAGAAGGACCTTGTGGGTAGCATCTAGATTACATGAAGCCCATGAAATTAAGATGTATTACCTTATACCAGCCCCTCCAGTATTTAGGATTAGTCCTTGGAGTAATCCTTTGTTTATACCTGTAGTAGGGTGTGGTACCACCCTTCTACACTCTTCTACTATCTAGAAGCTGTTTATGGTTCTTTGTTGACAGAACCCTCCCTGAAGTTAGGATTACTTTTATGTACATAAGGGGACTGACTTGAGGTACTAGTCTCTCTTTTGTGGGACTCCTTTCTGGTAGGACTCTTTTTGGTGGGACTCCTCTCTGGTGGGATCCACTTTGGTGGGACTCTTTCTCTGGTGGGATCCTCTTTGGTAGGAGACTTGGGCTCTCATGTATGGTCTAAGTTCTGACCAGAGCTAGACGTCTTCCATTATATTGGATTGTGGTGGTACAGCTTTTGTACTATTAAAAGCCTTTTTGAAACTGCGCTGAATTTTCATCCGTTCCTGGCGGCCTCAGAGGTAGAAGAGAACTTCTGTCCTGATACTATTGGGGACCCCCGTGGCTCCCCTGACACTTGGGAATCTGGTTTATGCCCGTGGTGAACTATCCCAGTTGCCAAGATACAGCACTTGACTTTCTAAGTGATTTCTCTGTATGCCTTTCCTCCCCAAACCAGAATGAAATGATCATCAATTCTATTTCCATACCTACAGTTTCTGACAGAAGGCATGTGAATGGAATGCTACCAAGTAACTTTTTTAAGATCCACTGATAATATCTTGAAAAAAAAAGTCAGTGGTATTTCTTGTATCCCTTTCAGAAATAAAAAGCCAACTAACAATTTCTAAGCACATCCTACTGACTGTTGCTCAAAGTATCATTGAATTTTGCTTATGTGGAGGGGACTTGACTAATTCAATTTACTTTGATGGATTAGCTGGTTTTTACTCCTCTCCACTTCCCTATCAACTCACCAGAGCACAGAGTGAAGGTGAGAATTGCAATGGCCCTGAAGGGTCGCATTATTGCTAGACCCTCCCGAGGTCTATACTCCTTGTAAAAGGTAAACCACAATTTAGTTACCAGTCCTGACGGTTATTGTGTTCTGGAAACAGATACAGACATTGTCTGCGTTCACTTATTAGGTTAACTAGTCAGGAATGAATGTTAATAAGTTTGCAACTTTTCTTTGCATTAAATTAATGTGCACTGCCTATGTTTTTACACAATAGCTTTTGTTTGTTCTAAATACCTAAAAATGTTTAATAAACTCTAAAGCTAAAGCGAGTGCTTATACCATAGAGTTTTCTCCAAAAGGTGGTATAAAGGAACAAGGTAAAAGTTATGAATGAAAGAAACTAGATTAGCCACAGCATGCACAGGTTCTGTACTCTTTTTTTCTTTTTGATCACACCTGGCAATGCTCAGGGGTTCCTCCTGGCTTTGCACTCAGGAAATACTCTTGACGGTGCTGGGAGACAAGTCTTCAGGTTGTGAAGTCTTTGGGAATATATTGTAATCACCAGGACATCAATTTCAGATGTTCCCCTTGAGAACCTGCTGTGATTGGGCCCCTTTATTTTCGGGGTGACAAACAGGAATTTAATCTTTCTTATCTGGGCTGAGTTTTAGAAATAACATTTATGATATTCCTAGGAATGCAGAGTACTTACTAGAGGTCAAATAAATGTGATGGAAGAAATAACTCAAAAGCTTTCCTAAGAATTTGAGGAGTATTTTAAATCATGTCCCGAGAATTTAATGTTCATAGAACTTAACTTAATAGGTTAATCAGAAAACCAACTCCCTGGAGAGAATCCCTCCAACCTCAAGGGTAGGCCGGCATGTGATCCTCGACTGCCCCCTGCTGGCGAACAATGAACCAAATGTTCTCTGTTTTTTTTTAATTATTATTTTAAAAAATATTTTATTATATCACTGTGAGATATACAATTACAATTACAAAGATATTTCTCTGGTTATTTTTATTCCTTCTTTTTTCCTTTTTGCGTCACACCAGGCAATGCTCTGGGGTTCTCCTGGCTCTGCACTCAGGAATTACTCTTGGCGGTGCTCAGGGGGACCATATGGATGCCAGCAAGGCAACCGCCCTACCCTCTGTGCTGTAGCTCTGGCTCCTTTTAATTCCTTCTTAAGTGGTAGAAATTCCAGACGAGCTGGGGCAAGAGTTTTTAAGTGTATTTAGTAGTAGCCCTCTTCATCTGAATCCTGCATGATATCCAAAGTCATTTTGTCTTGGGGGCCTTACTCAGTGGTGCTTACTCAGCTCACCCTATGCAGAGAATCAAACCTGATCTCCTGCAAGCAAAGCATGCAACATTAGCCGTCTGAGTGCTCTCACTCACCCGCCACATTTTTATTTAATTTTATTTTTTTATTTAATTTTATTTTATTTATCTGCACGGCAGAGCCTGGCAAGCTACCCGTGTTGTATTTGATATGCCAAATACCAGTAACAATTATAGACTGCATTTCAGAATGGATTGAGGCTCTTTATGTTCTTGGAGCAAGCAAATGCCCTTGGGCTCTACTAGCATGAGACAGGACATATGGAGATGTTACTGGGGCCCACTCGAGCAAATAGATGATGAACGGGAAGAGTGATACAGTGACTTTATTTATTTGAAGGGAGGCTTTGGGGTCACATCTCACGGTGTTCAGGAGCAATTCCTGGCTTGGGCACCATAAAATGACGGTGTAGGCCACTCACCAGGTCACTCACTCAACCAGGACTCACCAGGTTGTCCACATGAGAAACAAACCCCCAACCCTTGTACTATCTCTGTGGCTCCTTCAAGCAATTTGGATAGATGATGTTGGTGAGTGAAGATGGTTTTGCAGGCATATAAGTCATATTTGTAAGAATCAAGGATAGAGACTATTATTCAGTAGAGACTATTATTCATTACTGTTTTGCTTTGATATGCTAATTTTCATAATTTTATGTTGGTATCATTTTAGTGGCATTTAGCAGGAATGGATCCAAATTATATAATTAGATTAGCTTCAATTATTAAAAATAATTGTAATATCTCCAAGGATTTCAGAAAGCAAGTCTAATTCTGATGCAAGTTGATCTGGCTGATAGTTTGAGTTACTTTGTCTTATTTCTTGCAGCAAAATCAGAATATTTGGAAGTAAAATGAAGGAAGTACTAGTTTTGAAAAAAGCTTTGTATTCCAGGGAGTTAACTGTAGATTATTGAATATAGGGAATATCAGGAAAAAATAGTAATTTCATTGGAATTTAGAACCAAGAAAGATGTGAATTTACTTACTTTCATATTAATCATAACAGATGAATTTAAGTAAAATTTATAAGAAGAAACGATTATGTAGTTGTTTTAGGGGGAGGAGGGCACCTCCCTCTGTACTCGGGGCTTACTCCTGGCTCTGACTCAGGGATCACCCCTTGTGGGCTTGGGGCACCATGTGGGTTACTGTGATAAACTGGGTCAGCTGAGTGCAAAGCAAGTACCTTAACCACTGTACTATCACTCGGCCCCTAATAAGTTTTATTGAATTCATTTTCTTTCAGTTCATGTTCATATCACTTGAATATTAAACTTGTGGAATTTTTTCTACTGCAAGCAAGAAATCTAAATCAATCAATCTGTACTTCTCTTCTCCCCACCCATGAAAAAAAGTACCCTGAGAACATGGTAAATATTTTTGTGTGTGTGGCTCTAGGAATCCAAACCAGATTTCACGCCTCCAGAGCATACGCTCCACCACTGAGCCCCAGCCCAAGTCCCTTGCAAACTGCTTTTGCTCCTCACAAACTCTTCAGTGAAAAATTTCTAGATTCTGCTTGTTTTGTTATACTTCCAAGTATTTGTTTTTGTCTAGAAGTGTCAGCAAGAACGATAGTACAGCAGATAGGCTGCTTGCCTTGCTAGGTGGGGCCCCTCCCCCCCAAACCCCCCAAAACTCAAAGGAAATTTGAAGAACATAATGTCAGAGGAAAGTACTTAAAAATGAGCCTGGAGCCTAATAAAGTAGTGACAAATATCCTAGGTGCAATTATCAACCGGATAAAAAAACTAAACTGAACTGAACTGAACTGAACTGAACTGAACTGAACTAAACTAAACTAAACTAAACTAAACTAAACTAAACTAAACTAAACCAAACCAAACCAAACCAAACTAAACCAAACCCAAAAACCGAGCTGCTCTTTCTCCTTGCCAGCCAACACGCCATCCATACTGAGGGAAACTGAAGGCGTGGAGGAGGTCGGGTAGTGCTGCCGGCGTGTCCATAAGCACAGGGTCCACTTTGACTATGTCACCCACCCAGGTCACTTTTGGGGAAGCTGGTATGTGGCACTGACACTTAAAGAGAAATCGAAGCTTGGATCTTGGTCAGTGATCAGTGCTGTCAAAAACGAGACTGGCTCTGGCTCTGATCATTGAGGTTGAGGGAAGGGAAACCTCCTGAAGTAACCTGTCACGTGACAGATCCTCCTGCTGAGGAGCTGGGAGAAACTCAGTGGGACGGGCTGTGTCCTGAGAGCCTGGAGGCACCTAATGAAGGCTCCCTAAACAGAAGGCGCCTTTCTCCTAGAAAGAGAAGAAAAGAGAAGAAAAGAGAGGGGAGGGAGGGGGAGAGGATGGGAGAGAAGAAGAGAAAAGAAAGGAAAAGACCACTGTGCTCTCTATTCCCATTCAGCTTCATCTCTTTTTTCGGTCACTCTAAGCATTCCAGCCTCATTTAGCATCTCTGAGTCCCAGTCCTGAAAACAGCTATTTCTCCACCAAGCTCAAGTTGGCATAGGAAAGCACGAAGTTTGCACCTGGAGAGCTGAGTGATAGATGCGCCGCATCTCTACCAAGGCATCTAGGGCTTCTGTGCCTTCTCAAGATGGTCTCAGGGAGCTCTGCAGATATTCATTTGATCACTTGAATCTCGTTATTCATCGATTTGCTCGATCGGGCACCAGTAATATTTTCATTTGACCCTATCACATGCCAATGTAGCCCAATGGCATCTGGTTGCTTCAGGAATACGAAGAACCTCAAACCGTTCATTCAGGGTCTTGACGAAGAAGTCTGACCATCTTGTAGGTGGGCGGCCACGTGATCTTTTGACATCCCGTGGGAGCCAGTCGGTAATGGCTCGAGTCCAGTGGTCATCTCCAAATCGCATTACATGTCCAGCCCATCTGATTTTCGATGCCTTGGCAAACGAGACAGCGTCCCTGATTCTGGAATAGCGACAGAGGTCAGAACTCCAGATTCCTTCTCTCACTTGAGTGAGGCGTGATATTCCAAGCATAGCTCTTTCGATTCCTCTCTGGGAGACCCTAATAGCATTCTCATCCTGTTTTCCTAGGGCCCAGGTCTCTGAGGCGTGTGTTAATGCAGGAGAATGGTGGAGTTGAAGAGATGTGCCTGGAGCCAGAGGTTCTTTGTCTTTTTAGCTATATCTTCGATGCTTTTGAAGGCATTCCATGCCGCCTCTCTTCCTCCTGCGCAGCTCAGGTTTTAGGTCGTTCATCATGTTGACTTCTCCACCTAGGTACACATAACTGCTGCATTCAGAGATGTTTGTCCCAATGAGAGTGAATGGGGCCTCTGGAACTACTTCATTTTTCATGAACATAGTTTTGTTGAGATTCAAAAAAACTATGAAGATATTAAAGGACTGCATAGTCTTGCAGTTTTAGAGATGGGTAACGTGAAGAATGGTGATGCCGAGCAAGCACGACTCAATGATTTGTGTTGATGATTAAAGGGGGGGGGGGATAGTCAGTGTTTCAGGAGCTAATATTTCCCCCTAAATTTTAGTATTGCTCCTTCTCCCAGGGAAGTTTTGCCTATCTATGTAATAATAGTTATAGGCACGTTTCCAAATCTTTTCAGTCTTTTATGAGCTGCTTTGTGAATATTAGCTGACACTGCAGTCTCAAAATGAAAATGTGTTAAGATGATTTAATGCCCTCTATGCCCCGACTAAAAGCTGGTCTGGGGGCAATTGCAATATAAAATAAGAAGCAAATAAGTTTTGAGTCCTCATAAAGTTGTCATTTTGTGTAATCATAATGTGGGCTATTTTTATTGCTAATTATGAAATCCTAATGATTTTGGAATGTGAGATTGATTTTTTTATTGTCTGATAAAGTGTGAATTTTTTGGTTATTTTATATTAACATTTAAATCGATGTAATAAACAAAATGACCTCAATTAAGAGTTATATTTCAGAGCTGGGGATGTGGCTCGGTTTTTTTTCAGGCACCACCATCAAAAAAGGGAGCTTATTTCATTCTCTAAAGGGTCTCTGTCCTTATAAATTGATGTAAGCCTATATTTTTTTTCTATTTAATTTTATTTTATTATTCCCCCCTCCCCAAATATTATTACACCATTTTAGACATACAATTGAAAGATGCTCATGTAGAGTTTTTGGTTCTACAGTGTTCCAACACCCATCCCTCCACCCAAATCCATCTCCCATCACCAATGTCCCCAACTCCCTCCCCCTCCCACACCTCAACTACTTGGCGGGTTCTGTACGTCATTCTCTCCTCTTTATCTCTCCCTCCCGCCAAACTTTCCTGCTCTTCGTGGAATGCAGTGCATTAAAAGACATTACTGTTTCCACTATTTTAATGGACCGTGCGGCCGCTTGCAGCCGCGCGACCTAGGCTCGAACTGGTTTTGCTCTGTTGATCTGGTCGTGAGGCAGTTTCCCCAGCGTCCGGACAGCGAAAATGGTGGCTAGTGTGATAGGTGAGTCTCATCCGGCTGCTTCCAGGACCCCCCAGAGGTGACGGGCCCACTCCCAAAACCCGTCTGCCCTCCTGGGGGTCCCATATTCAGCTGGGCCCGGGCGAGCCGAGTTCCAGCCGCCCCAGCCGCTTGTGAGCCTCTTCATCTGTAAGCCTATATGTTTTAAGTAGTTAATATTTACAAATACACAGTATTAAATACTTTAATTGAATAAATATTAACTATTTTAGTAATGATTTTTAAAAATTTTTTTATTATATCACTGTGAGATAGACAATTACAAAGCCGTTTATGATTGGGTTTCAGCCATACAGTGTTCAAGCATTCATCCCTATAGGTGTAGCTGTGGTGCCTGGATGTGTCAGCAGGTGGTCGACAGGAGACAGGCTATCTACACCCAGGGATCTGCCCTGGGGGTCCCTGGATGGTTGATAGTCTGACATAGAAAAGACTGGGTCCCCTGGGATGAACCCAGAGCCAGAGCAGAGCCTGGTAAGCTACCGTGGTGTATTTGATATGCCAAAAACAGTAATATCCCTACACCAGTGCACATTTCCTTGCACCAATGTCCCCAGTTTCCTTCCCCACCCCAGCCTGTCTCTACGGCAGGCACTTTTCTTTCATTCTCTCTCTCTTTCTCCCCTTCTTTTGTGCATTGTGGCTTGTAATTACATACATTGAGGGGTTAGTAATAATTTTTCTGAAGGTTGATTTTGTGTTACTCATTTGGTTTTGCATTCCAATGATTGAGGATTTCTACAAATACATGGTGGTCTTTGGTCATTTTGCCATATTTGAGTAAGGCTAATTGGAAGCAAGTATGTAAAGGGTGATTAGCTGGAGGGGTTACAGAAGAGCCATGAGGGAGACTAGTGAGCATTTCTTTGCCAGCTGCCTAAATGTCATCCGATCACTTCTGTATTTTTGCCTGGTCTGTTGTCCTACTGATGAATCTTCCAGTTTTTGGTCTGAGTATACTTGATGCTTGGCAGCTTCAGTTGTAGACTAGCCAGAGTAAGAACCGAGGGCCTTGATGTTCATATATTAATTTTATTAATTTGCTGACTGCCAAGTAGCAAATACAGGGTCTCATGAATTTATGACATTAGTTCTATCACTGAGATTTACCCTGAGTCCTAAGTTTACTGTGTACTTAATAAAAACTATTAATTAGGGGGTAGTTGGAGAGCTAATGCGGGGCAAGATGCTTGTTTTGCATGTGTCTGATCCTGGTTTAACCCCTGGCACTGCACAGTTTCTCCAGACTACCTCAAGGAATGCCCTTTGAGCGTAGTGGTCAGAGCACTGCCGGGGTAACCCATTACACCCCAAAATAAATAAACGAATAAATAATTATTTTTGTAGATGCAAACTCATTGGTGCTACTGGGAGTGGGGGTTGAGGGACAGAGGGGCACGAAAACCTGGATGAGAGCTTCCGGTCAGCGCATTGAACTGGACTCTCTGCTTAGCTAAGGATTGCCAGGAGTATTACTAGCTCCCTAAGCAGTGCTCGGGAGCTTCCCAACACCACAAAACAAATTCATACAGGGTGGGGAAAGTAGCTCACGTGGCAGAGGACATATCTAGCATATATGAAGCCCCAAGTTTAATCCTAGGCATCAAATGCCCACCACCACGCAGAACACCCTGGGTGGCCCTGCTGTCTCCCAGAAGCACCTTGATGAGCCTGGTACTATCAAGTGAGTGCTACCAGAAAAAAGCCAATTTACTTAAAAGGCACATGGGTTTTATATTAATTTTAGTTTTCATTATGTTAAATACCATTTAAAATACTATTTTAAAGCAAATTTTTTTTTGCAATCACAATTATCATTTTATTTATATACCTGATCAGGCATATTTTTTAATCATCCATAGTAATTTTATTGCAATCCTTCACTGATTAAGCAATATTTATAATATTTCCTAACATAAAGTTAATATTTCCTTTCTTAGAATACAGTATAGGCCTATTCAGAGTCTTTATATTTTTTTGTAACACTTTTCACTCTTACTAAAGTTTATATTTGCAGGTTATACCTATTTCCTGTAAATCTTAAAATGAATTAGCACTGACTTATTCATAAAATAGACCTTTTTTTAAGTATTTTATTATACCACCGTGAGATATACAAATAAAAGATATACAATTAAAAAGTTCATGTTTGGGTTTTGGTCATACAGTGTTTCAGCACCCGTCCCTCCACCAGTGCCCATCTCCCACCACCAACGTCCCCGGTTCCCTCCCCCTTCCCCAGCCCTGCTCCATGGCAGGTTCTTTATTTCTTTCCCTTTCTCTCTCTTTCTCTTTTCCTTCCTAAAATACTATTTTAAAAGCAAATTTAACCTAACTCTGCCCCAGTTCCCTCATACCGTAGCTAGAGTCTGAAAGTCTGTAGCTAGGGTCAGAAAATAAGAAAAACACAGAGGAACACAGAAGAAGAAGAGTACAGTTATTCATTTTTATTCTAAAACTGTGAATAGAAAGTCACAGTTTTTTTTAAAAAAATTTTGGACAGATCTTTCAATTTCCAGGGATGAAATATATGAACAAGGACAGCAACTCATAGATGGCGTGCGCGCGTGTTCATAGGTGGACGCACATGCTCACGTTCACGCCCGCTTGCCAAGGTGAAGCCAGGGAAAGGGAGTAAGAGCTTGGAGGAGCAAGACAGTACCCATAGTAACAGCATCCAGCGCGCACGCGCCGGTTTAAGAGCCGGCGAGCACCTTCCCACTCAGCTCCGCCTTCGTTCTCGGAGGGCTCCGCCTCCAGTACCAGGCTATACTTTGCTCCGCCCTGGGAACTCAAGCAGCCAATCACGACCTGTCTTTCCCTTGCCGTCATTGGCGCGTGCCCCGGTTTCAAAAAGCTCGTGGGCGGGCTCCTGGTTTCGCGCACGCGCCGTGGCTCTCTTTCACCACGCTGCTTCCGCGTCCTCTTGGTGAAGTCCGTCTGCCTGGCGGTCGGCGTCTCGTGTTTGGTGTCTGAGGTGGGCTTTTGCCACCGCCGCGATGGGCAAACCTGCCGACTTTCGTGGTTCGGGTGGAGGTGGCGACCCGGTGCGGAGTTTCAATCGCTGGAAGAAGAAGCACAGCCATAAGCAGAGCCAGAAGAAACAGCTGAGAAAGCAGCTCAAGAAGCCCGAGTGGCAGGTCGAGCGCGAGGGCATCGGCCGCCTGGTGCAGAACTATGAGAAGGTGAGGACGGGCCCAGGGCTGCGTGGGAGGGGGGGAGCGGCCCCACAGGAGGTCCCGGCGCCCCCCGGCCGCTCCTCAGCCTACCCCAGTGCCCGCCGCGGTGGTCCCGAGGGCGCGCGAGACGAGAGCCGAAGCCGCTCATTGGCGGTGAGGATGCCGGAGTCGGGCTGACGGCCCGCGGGACACCCCAGCCCCGTCCTCACGGTGGCCCCCGGTGGACCCTTCCCCTCCGCCCCCGGCCCCGCGCTTTCCGCGGCTTTTGCTTGGAGCCCCACTTTTTATTTTATTTATCTTGGTCACACTTGGCTGTGCTCTGGGGGGACCCTCTGGGGCTCCAGGGTTCGGGCCGGGCTCTGCGTTTGGACCCTTTTTGCCTATTTGCATCCTTGCTGGAGCTTCTTTCCGCTCTGTCTCTTTCTCTGCCCGCTTCATGCCAATCGAGGACTTAGCCTAGGAAAGGGGGCTCCTGGTCTGCTTCTGGGTACTGGCCACCCTCTCCACCCCTTTAGTAGTGGGGTGCCCTGGGGTTCTGCTTCCAGAGTGGCGGTGCCTCCCCGCGACAGTGCCCGCTTGAACCCGTGTCCGTGGGCGACCACCCACCTCCCCTCTCAGCGCGGTGTTTGCCCCCTTTCAGTGCAGTGTGGTCAGGCGTCCCCCTTTGCGTCTCTTTCGGAACCTAAGACCTCATGTGTGGTGAGAATGTAACTTTAAGTGATCCTTAGAGCAAGGGTGGATTAGGGCTACAGTTTGCGGCTCTTGATCACCTGTTGATTGGTTCTGGGCACGTTAACTTGGAAGAACAAAACCGTTCTTGTCTTGTAAAGACCTCTTATCATTTAGGGATGGGGAGGTAGCTTGGCGATCCGCCTGGGCCAGCCTCAAGTTGGAATCCTAGTGTTTTGGTGGCACCCTGAGCACATTCAGTGTAGCTCTAGTTCTGGAGGCTCCCACTGGTTTGGTGTCCCTGGGACCTCAGGGCTTGAGCAGTTCCATATCTAGGATGCTGGCACTGAACTGCTGGGTCTGGCTGACCTAGCTAGTATTCCTGGAAGTAGCCCTTGGGACCCCAACATTGCCTGGGAGGTATCCCCACCTCCCAATCAAAAGAATAATACCTACATGATAAATTTTTTGTGAGTTATCAGGAATCCTTGTAAGTCAGTTTGCATAATGACCGACAATATGCATTCATGTTAGTGTCTTAGAATATTACTGCTACTATATACACAGGCCTCCAGACTGCGTGTCTAATAAACTAGATTGTATTTGGCCTCTGCACCTGGCATCTCTGCACCCTCCCAATAGTGCTTAGGGTGAGTAGCCTCCTCCATCTTTCTATCACTCTTCTCCAGGTTCATTCCTATGGACTGGTGCTTCCTTTTTCTAGCTTTAGCTTTTCGGACTTCATTCTTTTTCCCCCTTACACTGCTGGATATCTCTAACTGTATCAACAGATAACTGAAAGGCCGAGTCCAAAACTAAGCTCATCTTTTCCCTTGTATCTCAGAAATCCTTCCTAAGTTCACAGTCCTGTGTATTAGTTCCCTGTTGCCCTGGTCACAAATTAAAACCAACTCAGTGATTTACAATAGCAGAAACAAGTTTTCTCACAGTCCATGAATCTGGAGCCAGTTTCACAGAATCGCATCCTGGTGTTAGCAGAAGCAGTCTCCAGAGGCTCTTTGGGAATTCTCTTTTTTCCTCTTGCAGCTTCTGGTGCATGTATGTTTTCCTTGGCTTGTGGCTGCATCACTGCAGTCTCTGCATGGACACAGTGCCTTCTAGTTTATGTAAAGTGACTTCTCTCCCTGTCTCTTTCTCTCCATGTACTTTAAGACAATTCTGATTGTGTTTGGGACCCAGATAATCCAGATGAATAAGCCTCTGGTCCCAAGATCTTTAACCACAGTTGCTAAATTACTTTTTCCCCTTCTCATTGTTCTTACAAGGCTCATGGCATCGTGGGGTGTGGGGATCATGGGCTTGTGGTGCTTTCGCTAGGAAACTCACGTTGTAGTGCTCTTACATTGAACCACTGTGCTGACTGTGGGGGTGCAGCACTTCCATTAAAAAAAGTCAAGATGAAACCTCATATTTTGGTCTCAGTCTACACCCTTCCTTAGCTCACAGTCATGCTCTAGACCAGTGAAAGCAACCCTCCCCTTTTGGGGGGTTAAGGCAGATTTGGTTTTAATACTCAGTTTTAATATCAACCAGCTTGTTCCTTCACTTCCTGGCCTTGTCTCTCTTATTCTTCATTCAGCAGAGATGATTGATTTCAGAGAGTTAAGACTCATGGGGAAATGCCTGGATCCCAGCTGGTATGGTTTTCTCACAAAAGACAACAGTGAGACCATGGGGAAAGGGCTGGAAACCATGTGGTACAAAGTGATCTGCTGCGCTAACATGGCAGCTTAACACTTGGGGAAGTGGGGCTTGATCTTTGATGCCTCGTTGCCTGGTACTTGATGTTTTCACTGTTTGAACTGGGCACCCCACTTAGGAATACCCTCTGATTTGTCCAGATTTACCTCAAACTTCTCTTCTGATCTCCCGAGGTGAGGGAGGCCTGTTGTACAGCCTTAGCATTGCATGTTCTTTTGGGTTGTGTGTCAGGGAATGCCGCCAGGGTCCCCGACAGTGTTGGGACAGAAGTTCTCTTCTACCTCTGAGGACTCTGGGGAAGAGATGAAAACTCACCGAGTCCAGTGCAGTTCCAAAAAGGCTTTTAATAGTACAAAGCTCTTCCACAGCACTCCAGTATAATGAACAAGCTCTAGCTGTGGTCCGAACTTAGACCATACAAAAGAGCCTAAATCTCCCACCAAATAGAGAGGATCTCACCCGAGCTGAGTCCTACCCAGAAGAAGGAGCAAAAGGCCAAAGAGCAAAAAGCCAAAAGCCAAAAGCAAAAGGCCGAGGAGCTAAAAGCCACAGGAGCCAAAAGCAGAAAGCTGAAGAGCCAAAAGCCTCAGGAGCCAAAAGCCAAAGGCTGAGGAGCCAAAAGCCAAAGGGGCCTCAAGTCAGTCCCCTTATATATACCAAAGTAATCCAGGGAGGGTCATGTCAACAAAGAACTTTAAACAGTGTAGTGCCACACCCTATTGCAGGTATAAACAAAGGTTAGCCAAGGTTTAATCCTTTCTAGGGAGATTATCTCTTATGTAAAAATAACTGGAGCGAGCGGGGGCTGGTATAAAGTAATACATCTTAACTTCATGAGCTTCATGTAATCTAGATGGTACCCACAAGGTCCTTATTATTATTATCTGCACCAGGGTCATTCTGAGTATCTTGTTCTCGTGTACTGAAAGGGTCACACACGCCTGCTTAGAGCAAACTAGTATGATCCTTCTTATAGTCTTCCTATCGCTCTCAACGTAGCCAGGGTGGTAGTCTCCTGGTAAATTCTAACTGTCCCACGTTGGGTGCAGTGGGTATAAAAAGGAGCTGTGCCCAATCTAGAAAACATAGAAGTCTTAGTAGATGTAAAAGTCAGAAGTTATTCAGTCAAGGTGACTTCTGTAACTGCCACACCCTCTAGCAGTGTTTACATAGAAGAGAGGTCTTATTAGAATGAACCTTGGCTTAAAGTAGATTACGCTGGGAGTGGGCAAAACAACAAAACTCCCAGAATAGCTAAACCTGTCCTCCAACAGTTGTGTTATTCGGAGGCTGTGGTGACTGCTTTACTTTCCTTTTAACAGTTGACTTTGAGTCTCTGGAGGTCAGAGACCATTGATTCACCTGCTTACAGCACAGTTCTGTGCTTGAGTAGGTGCTCAGTGTTCAAAGTGGTTAGCCCTCACCCTGTATCCCCCAAACTTAGGGTGCTGGAAGAATATGGGGGGGAGAAAGAGCTTTAGGTGCAGTTGGGAGGTTGTGCTTCCTGTTTGTTAATATCGGGGGTGTTGCTAAGTGGTTTAGTGGTTTAATATTTTTATTGTTTTCCTTGAAAAGTGAGTGGTAGGCCAAGAACCTCTAGTGTTTTACACAGAGGTGATTTGGAACCCCTGTGTTAGGTGATTTAGCGGTGCACAAGATCTTGCCTGGATGACTTTATTCTGCTCATCTGGACTCGTGTTTTCACAGTAATATTTACTAGCTCTAATTTTATGTATACCGACTTGCCGCTTTCTCACAAAAGAAAACAGTGAGGTTATTCTCATCATAGTTATCTATCTATCTATCTATCTATCTATCTATCTATCTATCTATCTATCTATCTATCTATCTATCTATCTATCTATCTATCTATCTATCATCTATCTATCTATCTATCTATCTATCTATCTATCTATCTATCTATCTATCTATCTATCTATCTATCTATCTATCTATCTATCTATCTATCTATCTATCTATCTATCTATCTATCTATCTATCTATCTATCTATCTTGCCAGGTCACACTTGGCAATGCCTGGGGTTACTACTCACTCCAGGAATTACTCCTGGCCGTGCTCAGGGGACCATATGGGATGCTGGGGTTGAACCTAGGTCCGACCACATGCAAGTCAACTCCCTACTTGCTGGACTATAGCTCTGGCCCCTAGGTTTTCCCTTTCATTCCAAAGAATAGTGTTCCTATTCGGGCTGATTTTGGTAGCTTGATTTTTGGGTCTAGAAATGCTGATACCATTAAGTTATATGGAATTATTTTGTCTTGCTTTGGGCCATACCTGACAGTGCTCAGGGATTATTTCTGGCTTTATGCTCAAGTGTCCTGGAGGTGCTAGGGGGATCATAATTGATGTCAGGGGTTGAATTGAGCCTGACTGCGTGCAAGAGCCTTTATTCCTAATGCGATTTTTAAGCCCTGGAATCATTTTTTGTGTATTCCTAGACCCCAAAGCTAACCTACCAAGTAATACCAATTAGGAATGTTCTATTAAAAATATTTTTTATTAATTTCGAATTGTCTATGGTGCTTGGAGTCACCACTCACATAATACTTGGGTTTTATAGTTAGGGGGAACCAGCAGGGCCTTACTTAGTTGAGCTTACAGTGTCGAGGATAAAACTTGGTGCGTTACATATATTTAGTGTGTTTAGCATTGAACCACATCTCCAGCCCCTAGGAATGCTCTGATTTTGGGTAGGAGGGTGGCCTGATTGCAAATGAAGAAACTTTAAGGTTCACAGTCGGGTTAAGTAATATGCACAAAGTTGAACTCCTAATAACTAAAAAGTCCCAGCCTTGATGCCGCTGCTCCAAACAGGACCTTGTCTGTGTTGCTGAACATGGAGGCTGAAATTCCCAGTCTTCACTAAGTAGAAGGAAAGGCACCCCTTTCTTGTTCTGATTTGTGTTTCATTTGTGATAGTAGAATATTTCAAGATTATGAATGTGAGATCAATTGCTAGAGCTCACAGTACTAGAAAACACTTCAGGTTTTATTTTTAATGATAGGTCACAGACTGCTGTGCTTGGGGACTACTTCTAGCTCTGCTCAGGGGCCACTCGTGGTGGTGCTTGGGGGATCACATGGTGCTGGAGATCGAACCCTTGCCCCTTGTTCTCTCTAACAGCCTGTAGACAGGAGATAAATGGTTAGAATTGTGCTCCTATAAAACTTTTATTTCCAAAGATAGGCAGAAAACTAACTTGCCCCTGGACCATAGTATGTCACCTTTCCTGACACTCACCTGGCTCCTGCTGTTAACATCCCATGCATTGCTTTTGCTGGGACTCTCACAGGTGCCAGGGAGGAACCACCTAATTTTAATGTGCAAGCTGGGAAAATACCTTCTAATTGGAGAGCCCTCAAAAGGGGCAGCATACTGGAATGAACTTTATTCCCTTTAATGCTAGTATATTGATTCCTCCTCTCCAGTGTTAACTGGATGATTTGTAGGGATTAAGGCAATTTTTTAAAATATGTGTTTTCAGCATTAGAGATCAGAAAGCAATCTGGCCCAGGCTACATTTAGAATCTTGGAAAAGTTGATGTGTAGACTGTAAAGTGAAATACACGCTGTCATCTCTTTATTGCCTGGAGTGTAATTTAAAGAAACGAATCTTATAAATGTGACTCCCTTTTGTGATTCATGAATACTTTGGCAACTTATTCCCAGATCTGAACAGTAGGTCCTGCTTTCAGCATCTGTACTAAAATTATTCGCCTTT
This sequence comes from Cryptotis parvus, assembly GCA_021461705.1. Classification (NCBI taxonomy): domain Eukaryota; kingdom Metazoa; phylum Chordata; class Mammalia; order Eulipotyphla; family Soricidae; genus Cryptotis; species Cryptotis parvus. The sequence continues at coordinate 22,121 of JAJIBD010025629.1, forward strand.
GTCCCTGAAATGAAATTCAGGAAATTGGGTTTATTCTAATGAGAAACATTGGTAATGAAAATTTAGATACTGTAAAGTTAAAGGGCAAAATGTTAGTTATTGTGACTTCAAAACATGACAGATACTTCTCCAGCTTACTGTGAATAATATTCCTTTGGGTATCCTCAAATCAGCAGTTGTCAGGTTTTCTGATGGCAGTGACAGTTAAACCTTAGGTTTGTTCTAATAGCATGCTTCTCCAAGTTACATCAATCAGCTTTTCAAATGTGTAGATAAAACTTTTCACCAGGGTCTGAAGAGTTAGTTGAGTGCTTAGGGCATTTGCCTTGCACATGACCAACATGTGTTTGATCCCTGACATCCCATATGGTTCCTGAATACTACCAGAGTGATCCATGAGCACAGAACCAGAAGTAAGCCCTGGGCACTGCTGAGTATAGATCAGAAATCAAAACCAACAGCAGAATGCCTATTTTCATCATAATCTATGGTTTAAGTAATTTGTTCTTTATTTCTTAAACTTAAACTTAAACTTAGAGTCCTTGAAGGAAGGACTAAAAGTACATTTTCTTGTTCCTAAGATTACTGTAACTAATTGTACTCTTTATAATTTTAGAGGTGAAGGCTGTACAAAGTAGTTGAGAGGGAGATAGATGGTGGGCTGTGTGTGTGTGTTTGTGTGTGTGTGTGTGTTTATGTGTGTGTGGGATAATTTTCAGTATCCTATCAGCATTTTCAATATCTTTTCTCTCTTTCTCTCACTCCCCTCTCTCTCTCTTCTATCACTGTTTTTAAAGAGAATTAGATTTTTTAAAATTAGAAGTGATGATTGAATTTAATCCTGAAGAACCATCTTTTTTTCACTGTTGACAATAAATGATTTCATTGTGAACTAAATGAATGAGTTGTTATTTTGACTTATCCAATGTTTTTCTTTTTCCCTAGATAAATGTAAATGAAATCACACGATTTTCAGATTTCCCTTTGTCCAAAAAAAAACTCTGAAAGGTAGGTATATGGGACAGTTCAGTGACCTGTTGTTGGGTTTCTTGCTGCTTTTATAAATGATGAAATGTTTATAGAGTTTAAACCTGAAATCCTATTTTGGCAAGCAACTTTAATATCATGAGAACCTATAATATAAATGATACTGCTTTTAGTCTTGCCAAATTGTCCTTAGCCTTTCTGAACTGTGAAGTACTGTAGTAAAAATAAAGATGGCGGGACCCCTACAAATTAAGATGAAACTTAATGGACACACAGTGACAGCACTTTGTATTAGTTCTCCAGGGCTGCTATAACAGAATAGCCCAGATTAGGTGATAAAACCACAGAAACTATTTTTCACGGCTCTGGAAATTGGGATTCTATAAGGTGTGAGCAGGGTTGGTTTCCTTTGAAGTCCAGATTGGAAGGCTCTGTTGTCTGGTCTCTTCCTTGGTGATTTCCTTAGAGATGGCCACCTTCTTGCTTCCTCTTCATATTGCTGACTTGCTCTGCGCTTGGACTCCTGGTGTCTTAATTCATCCAGATTTCGACTGGATTAGGGCCTGCCTTTAGGCCTCGCTTTAACTTAATTATTTCATTTTAACAGACATTTTAACTTAATTGTTATCTTAACGTAATTGTCTAAAGATCACTTTTTAAAAAATTTAATTTCCCCCTTTCCTTTATTGTTGTTGCCGCAGTGACTGGAGGTCGCGGCCCACACTTGGCCGTGCTGCTGGCTAGGTGCTGTGCATTTCACCCGCTGCACTTGCAGGGATCCTCACTGGTTGTACGCCTTGAGTCACGGTGCTCATGCCTACCCTCCCTTGGAACCATGCTCCTGGCTGCAGGGTTTGCATGGTGGGTCTTTCGTGCTTTTACTGCTGGATGCCTAGAGAACATACTGCTGCCTACATGTGGTGCCAGGGCACTTGTGATACATGTGGGCCGCACGGAATTGAACTCATGGCCTCTTACTGTCAAGGCAGTTTCTTCTTTTTTATTTTTGCTTTTTGGGTCACACCCGGCAATGCTTAGGGGTTACTCCTGGCTCTGCACTCAGGAATTACTCCTGGCGGTGTTCAGGGGACCATATGGGATGCCGGGATCGAACTCTGGTCTGCCGTGGTGCAAGGCAAATGCACACACTACCCACTGTGCTATCACTCTGACGCCGAGGCAGTTACTTTTACCACTGAGCCATCCGTTGATCTCATCATCACTGGGGATCGGAACTTGAACATGTGAATTAGCGGTGATGAAGGTGGGGGTTCTTACAATTGAGCTTCTACTACTGTTTTTAGGATATTTTCTTAAGTGTCATTCTTCCCTACACATTGCCAGGTCTACAAGAAGCCCAATATCGCTTGGTAACTGAGATACAGAAGCAGACCATTGGTTTAGCTTTGCAAGGTAAAGATGTTCTGGGAGCTGCCAAAACTGGATCTGGCAAGACTTTGGCTTTCCCTTGTTCCAGTAAGTAGTTTATTCATTGAGGGTCTGATTCTCTAGTACATGAGTTTTAGTCATTCTATAACAATTATAATGCGTTGTTTTGTTTTGGATTTCCCCAGGAGAATACCAGCCATGTTAAGTGCCCTAACTGTCTTGTATTCTACCAGATTTCCTAGCTTGGTGCCTTACTTAAGGTGGGCAGAAAATAAATTACTGGATTAATTGACTATGCTCTAACCAGCTAGGGCATTCTTGGTGGATTGTGAGGTATTATTAGGGCACAGATCCTAATAGTTCTACTTTGAGGTAAAAGTTGAAGGGACGGCAGTAGAAACTCTCACTTTGCCAGGGGCATTTATAAATAACTGTATTGTTTCAAGCTGAAATGCTCATTAAGGAGATTGGGTCATTTTCTGTAGAATTAGTATATTTCAGACAAACAATAGAGCCTCATAGGAATTAACTAACATTTCAACTGTGCTTTTGGTCTCACCATTTGCTTTTGGTATGTGGAGAATCAAATCCCCATATAAGGAATGAGCCCTACCGCCAAGCCCAAACCCCAGCACAGACCTACCTTCCTTCCTTCCTTCCTTTCCTTCCTTCCTTCCTTCCTTCCTTCCTTCCTTCCTTCCTTCCTTCCTTCCTTCCTTCCTTCCTTCTTCCTTCCTTCCTTCCTTCCTTCCTTCCTTCCTTCCTTCCTTCCTTCCTTCCTTCCTTCCTTCCTTCCTTCCTTCCTTCCTTCCTTCCTTCCTTCCTTCCTTCCTTCCTTCCTTCCTTCCTTCCTTCCTTCCTTCCTTCCTTCCTTCCTTCCTTCCCTCTCCTCCCTCCCCCCCTTCCTCCCCCCCCTGCCTTCTTCCCCCCTTCCTCCCTCCTCCCTCCCTCCCTCCTTCCCTCCTCCCTCTCTCCTCCCTCCCTCCCTCTCTCTCTCCCTTCCTTCTTCCTTCCATCCTTCCTTCCTTCCTTCCTTCCTTCCTTCCTTCCTTCCTTCCTTCCTTCCTTCCTTCCTTCCTTCCTTCCTTCCTTCCTTCCTTCCTTCCTTCCTTCCTTCCTTCCTTCCTTCCTTCCTTCCTTTCTTCCTTCCTTCCTCCTCCCTCCCTCCCTCCCTCCTCCCTCCCTCTACCCCTCCCTCTCTCCCCTCCCTCTCTCTCTCCCTTCCTTCCTTCCTTCCTTCCTTCCTTCCTTCCTTCCTTCCTTCCTTCCTTCCTTCCTTCCTTCCTTCCTTCCTTCCTTCCTTCCTTCCTTCCTTCCTTTCTTTTTCTTTCTTTCTTTCTTTCTTTTCTTTCTTTCTTTCTTTCTTTCTTTCTTTCTTTCTGCCTCTTTATTTTTTTTTAATTTGTTTGGGGCCACATTTGGCAATACTCAGGATCATTACTGAGGGTGATCAGAGACCATGTGTGTTATATCACCACTAGGTCAGCCATAGGCAAGGCAGTACCTCAAACTCTGTACTATCTCTCCAGCCTTCAAGATTTTGTAACTTTTAATTCCTATAAGATATTTCCCTCAGGAAAATCACATTTAAATTTTAAGTACATAAAACCTTTTTTCCTCTTAAATCCCAATTAAATAATATATTTATGCAGTTAGAAAATTAGTCACAGTGTAATAACGCAAATAAAAGTTTTATTTTAATGTGATTTATATTCAGAAAATTGCCACAGATATTTCTCAGAAGTCTGTGTTAATGTCTTGGAGTCTGTGTAGCCCCCCCTTCTGTTGATTTCAGCCCCTTAATGGCCTAGCTCTGGTAGCAGCTTAGTTGCTGGGCTCCTTATTCATTCATTCGTTCGTTCGTTCGCTCGCTCGTTCGCTCGTTCGCTCGTTCGTTCGTTAATTCATTCATTCATTCATTTATTTGCTTTTTTGGCTTACACCCGGCAATGCTCAGGGTTACTCCTGGCTTTGCACTCAGAAATTACTCCTGGCAGTGCTTGTGGGGGGACCATATAGGATGCTGGAGATCGAACCTGGGTTCACCGCGTACAAGGCAAATGTGCTACCCACTGGACTATTGCTCTGGTCCCCTTATTTTTTTTCCTTTGTGATTTGGAGATTTGAGTGTATCTTCTGATGGATGGAAGAAAAAGGAAAATTGAAGCATACGGTATTGGCTGACTAGATATATCTTGTGACTGGCATGCTTCGGGTTTGACAGATGCCTTTGGTTTGGAGAGGCAAAGTTGAGACTGGAATAAAAAGCAGTCTCAGAGGGCTTGCTGAACCTAAACTGTTGTCTCTTTCAAGGTGTTGGAAGCTTTGTATCGTCTGCAGTGGACATCAACAGATGGGCTGGGGATTCTGATAATCTCACCTACCAGAGAACTGGCCTATCAGACCTTTGAGGTTCCTCCGAAAAGTAGGAAAGAATCATGACTTTTCAGCTGGTCTCATCATTGGTGGAAAGGTTTGTCCTTTTGTCTTTATCCTACTTTTCCTTCTATAGCTTATGTTGGAGTCCTCTGACAGTTCACAGGAAAGAAGTAGAGATCTCACCTAGACAGGTGACTTCACTGAGTGACAGTTACCCGGCATTGTCACCTAGAGCTATCTAGAGCAGGTTCAGAATGCCCATGTTGTCAGATACTTGATTCGCTCCATTGGTTTCTCTGAGACTAATTTACTCTAACCTATAAATCTGTTTGTTAATGTATATTGGAAAGGAGAACTTTGCAGTATGGATATGTAGAACAGATATCTTAGAGATGAACAGAGCTGGGTTAATAGCAGAAGTAAGAAGATATAATATAGTTTTGAGGGTTGTTTATTTGAGTAAAACCTACTCAACTTCTGCTTGTAGTACATGTAGAATGTTTGTATAGTCTAGAGTCTATTCTAACTGTAAGGATAAACATTTGCAGATACTGATTTTTTAAAAAATGTATTACAAGCCTTCATATAATTCTGCAGTTTTAAGAAAAGCACTCTGGGGTCTTGTTTAAAGGCAAGAACTTCTAGACTCTGGAACACTCAGCTCTGACTTCTTCCCAGTCTAGAGAGGTCAGTGAGCAGAGTTAGAGAGCCTGCTTCTTGTTCCCTGTGTGCCCAGAGATACTTAGGAACTCTGCCTGATTTGTTTTTGAGGGTTTCTCCTGGCTGTGTGGGGGAAGAAAAGGAGGACCATGCAGTTCCAAGAATTGAACCTGAGACTCTCCCATGCAGTACATGCATGGTAGCCATTTGAGCTTTCTCCCTGGCCCCAGTTCTCAGCTGTTTAGGTCTTCATAAAGGACTTTGACCCAGAAATTTGTACGCACTGTAGAAATAGAAGGGAGAGATGGCATTTATTTCAAGGGTATCTCCATTACTGTGATGAAGTGTTGCATACAGATGCCTTTTTATAGTTTGGGTACACAGGCTGTTCAGTGATGGGAGTGTAATCAAAGGAAATAACTGTTTTCAGGATCTGAAGCATGAAGCTGAGAGAATCAATAACATAAATATACTTGTTTGCACACCGGGCCGACTTCTTCAACACATGGACGAAACAATATGTTTTCATGCTACCAATCTCCAAATGTTAGGTAAGTCTAAAGAATTTCTAATGAAGAAAATCTGATTTTGGATGAAGCCTTTATAAATTTCAATGACAGAACTTTTTATATTGGGTAAATATTGTGATTAAAGACAATCTGAAAAATAACTTGAAATAAATTTTGGGCATATGGGTTCCAAAACCCAGAAAATACTACTAGACTTGTTTTAAAATCAAAATAAAAAACTATGAGTGCTCTTGATTGTAAATCAGACATCTCAGGATTTGATGCTGTTAAGTTTTTTTTTTAAATTATGTTTTGTGGTGTTGTTTCGACCACATCTGATGGTGCTTAGGGGACCATGCAGTGTTGGGGGGCTGAACCGGGACTTCCTGCCTGTCTGCTTCCTCCAACGAGGGGAGCCGTGACCTGACACTATGAGTTTTGCCTGTTCAGTTTCATCTACTTATGAAATTCAACCTAACATCTTGCATAATGCATGATGGTCTTGAATTTGAATCTTTGTCTTTGAATAATTCCAGAGGTAAAGTTGTAGTGATCGTAGAGATAGCTTATATTACGCCTTGCCCAGGTGTCCCTAGCTGATAACATTTTATTAAAATCTGTGAACGTTTAGAATTGGTTCTTAATACACATTTCAGGCTCTATTTGAATTCACTTTTTTTTTTTGTTAATGCCAATTTTCTGTTGTACAATTCAGTCCAGGATATTATTGCATTTAGCTGAATGTGTGTTTTAAATATTGTAATTCAAATGGATTTTTTCCTTTTTAGTTCTTGATGAAGCAGACAGAATTTTGGATATGGGCTTTGCTGACACTATGAATGCTATTATTGAAAATCTTCCCAAGAAACGCCAGACTTTGCTTTTCTCAGCCACACAAACCAAGTCTGTAAAGGACCTTGCACGATTGAGTTTGAAAAATCCTGAGTATGTCTGGGTTCATGAAAAAGCAAAATACAGGTATGCACAATTTGGAAACATACTTGGTTTAGTCAAAGCAAGTTATCTTTAAGAATATGTAACATATATATATATATATATATATATATATATATATATATATATATATATATATATATATATCACTGTCTTCCCATTGTTCATCGATTTGCTCAAGTGGGTACTAGTAACATCTCCATTAGTCCTGTCACAAGCAAGTGCAACTCAAGGGCATCTACTTGCTATAGGGACAGGAGGAGCCCGAAACCATTCTTCAGGTTATGGACTGAGGTCCATAATAGTTACTCGTCTTTGGCATAAAAAGTAAATAAAACACGGGTAGCTTGCCAGGCTTTACGGTGTAGGTGGTATAGTCTCAGTAGGAGGCTCTCAACCCGAGCATTTACTGATGAAACTTAAAGGGGAAGATCAGGTTTTCTCTTGGATGGAGCTCTGAGGAACTATGGAGTCTGGATGTTGAGAATGACTAACTGCATGATGTGTGGCTTCTTGCCAGGCTTACTGGTATCAGTTAAAACATGTCTATAACTGTTTACTATGTATAAATGTGAAAGAAACTGGGAAGAACCTTATGCAAAATTCAGTATTCTATAAAAAATATTGCACGGCCGCAAAGCGGGCCGTGTCAAGGGACATGTGGGTCTGGCATGGGTGGGTCTCTCTCTTCCGGGGCAACTGGCATGGAGGCGGAGGAAAGGGCAGGGCCCAAAACTCCACTCTGAGTCCGGCCAGCATGGTCTCTCCCCTGCTCATGAGAGCAAACCCTTGCAGCAATGTTGTGACTCGGCCAGGGGATGGCCAAGCCCCTTACCGGGAGGTCAGCTCCATGGGTTGCTTCCACATGAGGCCAGCCGAGCAGCGCAGCTGCTTTATTATATTATAAATATAATTATATATATATATATTTGTATGTAAATATATATAAATATATATGTATATATTTATTATTATTTTTTATTTTGGGTCACACCCGGAAATGCTCAGGGGTTACTCCCTGGCTCTTTGCTCAGGAATTACTCCTGGCAGTGCTCGGGTGTTGGGAAGCCCCGGGGTCCCCGACAGTGTCAGGACAGAAGTTCTTTTCTACCTCCGAGGACGCTGGGGAAAAGATGGAAACTCACGAGTCCGGGTGCAGTTCCAAAAGACTTTTAATATTGCAAAAATCTCTTCCACAGCAATTCAATATAATGAACAAACTTTAGCTCTGGTCCGAACTTAGACCATACAAAAAGGCCTCAGGGCCGGAGCGATAGTCCAGCGGGTAGGGCATTAGCCTTGCATGCGGCCGGCCTGTGCCGGCCCGGGTTCAATCCCCGGCGTCCCATATGGTCCCCCGAGCACCGCCAGGAGTGATTCCTGAGTGCAGAGCCAGGAGTAACCCCTGAGCATTGCTGGGTGTGACCCAAAAAAGCAAGAAAAAAAAAAAGAGCCTAAGTCTCCCACCAAAGAGAGAGGGTCTCACCCAAGATGAGTCCTACCCAGAAGAAGGAGCAAAAGGCCAAAGAGCCAAAGAGTCAAAAGCCCAAAGCCAAAAGCCAAAAGCCAAAAGACACAGGAGCTGCAGGAGCTGAAAGCGAAAAAGGCCAAAAGCCGAAGGTGCCTCAAGTCAGTCCCCTTATATACACCAAAGTAATCCAGGGAGGGTCATGTCAACAGAGAACCCTAAACAGAGTGTAGAAGAGCAGTGCCACACCCTATTGCAGGTATAAACAAAGGTTAGCCAAGGACTAATCCCGAGATTATCTCTTATAAAACACTGGAGAGAGAGAGAGAGAGAGAGAGAGAGAGAGAGAGAGAGAGAGAGAGAGAGCTGATATAAAGTAATACATCTTAACTTCATGAGCTTCATGTAATCTAGATGGTACCCACAAGGTCCTTCTTATTATTATCTGCACCAGGGTGATTCTGAGTATCTTGTTCTCATGTACTGAAAGGGTCACACTCGCCTGCTTAAAGCAAACTAGTATGATCCTTCCTATAGTCTTCCTATAGTCTCAGCGTAGCCAGGGTGGTAGTCTCCTGGTAAATTCTAACTGTCCCACGCTGGGTGCAGTGGGTATAAAGAGGAGCTGTGCCCAATCTAGAAAACATAGAAGTCTTAGTAGATGTATAGGTCAGAAGTTATTCAATCAAGGTGACTTCTGTAAGTGCCACACCCTCTAGCAGTGTTTACATAGAAGAGAGGTCTCATTAGAATGAACCTTGGCTTAAATAGATTAAGCTGGGAGTGGGCAAAACAACAAAGCTCCCAGGTTAGCTAGATCTCTCATCCAACACTCGGGGACCATATGGGATGCAGGGGATTGAACCCAGGTCAGCCGCATGCAAGGCAAACACCCTACCCACTGTGCTATCGCTGTGGTCCCAAGAATTTGATATTTTAAGTTAATACAAGTTTTCTAGGAAATAGTATCTTATGGGCTATGAAGATATATTAGTACAGATTATAGAAATTCTTGGACCTTTAAGCATTTCTGTAAATGAGACCCAGGGAACAAATCTTTTTTCATAAAGGTAATAATTATTCACCAATTACCGTAACTTCATGTAATGGGAAGTACTTTTGTAGGAGAATTTCTAGATAAATAGCATGTTGGGTTAAAATTTTCTTTGTGACTTCTTGGAGCCTTTATTTTCACTGCTATTATTTCTTAAGTAGTGGAGATATGACTTACAGCTTTTTGCACTTGTCAGTTCAGATTTTTGATTTCAGAATCATTCTTTTGTAGCTGCATTATGCAGGACTGCAGTGCATTTAATCAGATGCATTGCTACTGAGCAAAATGCATGTCTGTTTAAATTGTTCAAGCAATTGTTTTGTCCAGATCGCAATAAAACTGGAAAGTAAGATAAGTGTATTTGTGACAGTAAAACATTTGATATATATTTATGGAATTGGAAGTGCATTTCAAAATGTACTCAGCTCCTAAGACAACTGAAAGTTGCTGTGTATGTTTGTTATGAATTGCACACCGACATTTAACTTTGAGAAATGCTTTCTGCCTATTTTCAAAATTACTGTTTTTAAAATTTTAATTAATTTTGGGGGCACCTCTTAGATGGTGCTATGGAGGCCCTGGGACCCCTCCAGCCATTTTTGGCCAAGGTTGACTGTTCAGTGCAAGAGTCAGGATGATGTGATGTTCAAGTTCCGCAGTGCTGGGAATTCCTGGCTATCCTGGCTGTGTTTGTGGATCTTCAAAGTTGTACCCAGGGGTACTTAGGGACCAGATAGTGCTGGGGATCTCTTTCAGGTGAGTCATAAGCCTGGCATCTTTCTAACATTTGTAACTATCTCCTGGCCCCTCATAGGTATTTTAAACCTGGTACTACTAAGAAAAGAAAAATATACCAAGATACTAAAAAATGATTTAAATACAGGCTTTCTGAAAAGAACAGAATTTTTCTTTAGTAAACCTGAACCCGACTAAGTGTTTTAATGTAATGATTATTCAGTCATCAAAGGGGTCTCTAATATGTTTTTTTAAAAGCAATCCATTTTGTCCCTCACCTCAAGTCTGTGCTACCTTGGTTGCTTTCATAGTTCTCTAGGCCAAAAGATTAATTTGATACAGATTGCCTTATCAAATCCATAAACCCAATAGGGGTCTGGCGCCCATCCCAGTGATACTTGGCCTGACTGTCTGATTAGATAATTCAGTGCTTGAGCAGAAATACTGGAAGATGCAGCAGAAGCCGGGAAAAGCATTCGCACCTCCCGCCTGTCCTTCACCAACTATAAAACCAAGATGACTGCCCTCTGACGCCCTGATGGATCTATCACATCTTCCAGAAAGGCAATAGAGAAGATTATCCATGACTTCTATTCAAATCTCTTTGATAGCCACGTCCACCTGCCCACATACCAAATTCCGCAGGATGGATATGTCATTCCCAATGTTCTCCCTTCTGAAATCCGACATGCCATCTTGTCGGTAAAGAAGGGAACAGCACCAGGCCCAGACAAAGTCAGACCCGAACACCTGAAGAATCTGCCATCGGTACTCATCAATACACTAGCTTGGCTCTTCACACGCCACCTGTCCGGATGCAAGGTGCCCTCCCAATGGAAAACCAGCAGGACAGTTCTACTGTTCAAGAAGGGAGACATTCACGATATGGGCAACTATCACCCCATCTGCCTGCTGTCCGTCATCTACAAGCTGTTTACACGAGTCATCCTGATCAGGATTGGCACAACACTAGATGAAGGACAATCATGCGAGCAAGGTGGCTTCCGGAAAGGATTCAGCACAGTCGACCATATCCACACAGTAACCAAGCTCATTGAGGTTTGTAGGGAGTACAAGATGCCACTCTGTCTCATGTTCATTGATTTACAGAAAGCCTTTGATTCTGTGGAGACTGAAGCAGTCATCGAAGCCCTAGCCAAACAGGGTGTTCAAACCCAATACATCAAGATCCTTCATGAGCTGTATTACGGATTCACCACCAGGATCTCACCATTCTACAAGGAAGTGATCATTGATGTCAAAAGAGGGATTCCACAGGGTGATACCATTACACCAAAACTCTTCAGCGCCACCCTCGAGAACATCATGCTACAATTAGAATGGGAAGGAAGGGGAGTGAAGATAGATGGTCGGCAACTACAGCACCTCTGCTTCGCTGATGACACCGTTCTAATAACACCAAACATTAGCCAAGCAGCACAAATGCTGGCTGACTTCAACTGAGAATGTGGAAAGATAGGTCTACAGCTGAATCTAAAGAAAACTATGTTTATGAAAAATAAACTAGTTCCGGAGGCCCCATTCACTCTCAATGGAACTGACATCTCTGAATGTAGCAGTTATGTGTACCTAGGTCGAGAAGTCTACATGATGAACGACCTGAGCTGCGCAGGAGGAAGAGAGCGGCATGGAATGCCTTCAAAGGCATCGAAGAAATAGCTAAAAGGACAAAGAACCTCTAGTTCTGGGCACATCTCTTTGACTCCACCGTTCTCCCTGCATTAACATACGCCTCAGAGACCTGGGCCCTACGAAAAGCAGGATGAGAATGCTATTCGGGTCTCCCAGAGAGGAATCGAAAGAGCTATGCTTGGAATATCACGCCTCACTCAAGTGAGAGAAGGAATCTGGAGTTCCGACGTCCGTCGCTATTCCAGTATCAGGGACGCTGTCTCGTTTGCCAAGGCATCGGAAATCAGATGGGCTGGACATGTAATGCGATTTGGAGACAACTGCTGGACTAGAGCCGTTACCGACTGGATCCCACGGGATGTCAAAAGATCACGTGGCCGCCCACCTACAAGATGGTCAGACTTCCTTGTAAAGACCCTGAAGGAACAGTTTGAAACTCTTCATATTCCTGAATCAACCAGATGCCATTGGGCTACATTGGCACGTGATAGGGTCCAATGGAAATGTTACTGGTGCCTGCTCGAGCAAATCGATGAATAACTGGATTCAAGTGATCAAGTGATCAAGTGATATTTGATGTTTCACATTGTTCTTATAGATTGAATATTTGTGTCCACCCCCAAAATTCAACATAGAAACCTATTCCCCAGAGTGATGATATTTGGAAGAACAATCATTGGTAGGTGATTAGATAATCAGGATAAAACCCTGGTGAGTGGGATTAAGAGACACTGGGGAGCTCTGGCACCTGGACCCTTCTATCTGTTAAATCATGTAGAAAAGACAGACATCTATGAACAGAATTTGAGCTTTACTTACCCAATCAATTTGATGGTACCTTGATCTTGAAGTTTTGGCTCTCTACCTTTACTAAAAAGAGACATATGGGTATATATATATGTGTGTGTGTGTGTGTGTGTGTGTGTGTGTATGGGTACACACACATATATGTATATATGCACACACATAAAAAAATTGTGTACCCCACCCTGATAAATGATAGCAAATTTTATGTATCATTTTATTCTTGTCTTTCATTTAAGACTATCTTAGAGTTCTCCCTATTTGAGTATAGAGATGGATTCTCTATTTTCTCTTTTACATTTTTACAGTTACATGATACTTAATTGTGTGACTGTACATACAGTAGTTTATTCTGTAAGTTCTTTTTAACTTATAGACATGAATTAAGTTTAACCATTTGTTAATTTCATATCCTTTTTTTTAAGTGTTCAGTTGTTTGAGTTTTTTTTTTTAATTTTGTTATACCACTGTGAGATTGACAATTTCAAAGCTGTTCATGATTGGGTTTAAGTCATACAGTATTCCAGTACCCATCCCCCACCACTGCACCCTTCCCAATACCAGTGTCCCCAGGTTCCCTTCCCCTCTCCCTTATCTGCCACTATGGCAGGTACTTTTCTTTGTCTTTCTCTCTCTCTCTGTCTCTCTGTCTCTGTCTCGCACATTGTGGCTTGCAATACATACATTTAAGGGTTATTATTTATATCCCTTTGCCTACATACAATGCTCAGTTCTGGTCTGGGCATTACCATTTCCATCAGTTATTAGAGGACTGATCCCTTCTCTATCTTACCTAACCTCTGATTCCAACCATTGATAAGTCCTTCTTGTTCCTGTTTTGCTTGCCTTGGGTATTAGTTTTGTACTATATTTTTTATATCCTGCAAATGAATGCAGTCATTCTATATTTGTCCTTTCCTCCTGCCACACTTCACTCAGCATGATACTCTCCATGTCCATTCATTTATAGGCAGATTTCATAATTTCGCTTTTCCTAAGAGCTGCGTAGTATTCCATTGTATTAGGGGTACCATAGTTTCTTTATCCAGTCGCCTGTTCTTGGACACTCAGGTTGTTTCCATATTCTAGCTATTGTGAATAGTGCTGTAATGAGCATAGAAGTGTAGATGGTGTCGCTGCTGCATGTTTTTGGGCCCCCAGGGGTATATTCTCAGGAGTGGTATTGCTGGGTCAAATGGGAGCTCAATTTAGAGATCCAAATGTATATGTGTGTGATATATATATATATATATATGTATATATATATATGTATGTGTGTGTGTGTATGTGAGAAATTTGAGTTCTGTGCCATTGTTAAAATGTTATCTCTTTCAGTTTGATTTTTGTAGTTATGAACTTGACTTAATATAAACATTTTTCTTTCATTGCATAAGCACCCCTGCTACTTTGGAACAGAACTACATAGTTTGTCAGCTGCAGCAAAAAATCAGTGTGTTATATTCCTTCTTAAGAAGCCACTTGAAGAAGAAAAGTATTGTATTTTTCTCCAGTTGTAAAGAGGTACCAGATATTTATTTTTCCTAAGTTATTCATATTGAATTATACTTTTTCAAATATCAAATTTCAGTTGAATAAATATCTTTCCCCTCTTCTAAAACATAGTGCTAGATGTGCTGTCAATGATGAGAGTTTGGTATCTAGGTTTTGTTGGTTTCTGTGAGCCTTCCAAGTAGTGGTGCAGGTCCTGTAATGTGGGGGACCCTGTGAAACTGGGATCGAACTGGGGTGGACTGCATGCACGGCTTGTGTATGCCTTAACCCTGTAAGCTTTCTCTCTGCTCCCAGAGAATCCAGTGTCTGTGGGTTTTTGCTTTTGTTGCTCAGGGTTTACTTCTGGCTCTGTACTTAGGGATTTCTTCCCGTGGTACTTGGTGGATCATATGGGTGCCAGGCATTTAATTTGGATTACCTGCATGCAAGGCAAACACTTTACTTGCTGTGCTGTCTCTCCAGACCTCAGTTGCTATGTTTTCAAGGAATCCATGCATGAGAGTGTGGCTCAGTAACAGAAACTAGGGCTGTTCTTATTGCATGGTTCTTAGAATCTCAAACAACTCTTTGGACATAGTAAGTAGCCTTTGACACTGATTGGTGGATGAACAGTTAAACTGGAAGGCTCTCCAGAGTTCTTTGTAATCTGGTAAGTATGAGCCCTTGAGATATTCTACCTGAGGCCAGAGTGAAAGTACAGCGGGTAGGGTATTGCTCTTGCGCTTTGATCCCTGCCACCTAATATGGTCCCCTGAATACTGCCGGGAGTGATCTCTGAGCATTGTTGAGTGTGAGTTAAAAAACAAAACGAAAACAAAAATTCACCTGAATGCCATTTATTTTCATGCTTTCCTGTCTTTTGTTTATGCTGATGTCTGGAGTCCACTTGAAATATCTGTTCCTTTTTCCTAATTCGGTGTATTGGGGCGGGGGGTCTTTCACTCTTTTGAGTCCTTTGAAGCTAAGTTCAGTTGTTATACCTAGAAGCCTTGAAACACCTCAGAAATTTGAAGAGAGATAGAATGGGTTTTTTTTTATTTTTTTTTTTTTAAATTTTAATCTTTTTAATTTTTTTATATATTTAGAAGGGAGTTTTTAGCAGGTAAATAAAGCTATATTATCTGGTTTTGACTTACTGTTGTACTGCTGCAGAGTTCTTCCTATTTCATGTTTCTTATTTTTGTGTATATATATATATGTATATATATATATATGTATATATATATATATATTTTTTTTTTCTTTTTTGGGTCATACCCGGCAATGCTCAGGGGTTACTCCTGGCTCTGCACTCAGGAGTTACTCCTGGTGGTGCTTGGGGAACCATATGGGATGCCGGGATCGAACCCGGGCCAGCATGGGCGCGGCGTCGGCAAGGCAAATGTCCTACCCGCTGGACTATTGCTCTGGCCCCCTGTATAGAGATTTTTAACACCTGTCTTAGAGAAAGTAGGAATGAAATGATGCAGTGTTCTGCCTCAGCCTTGTGATCAGTATTTCTCGTTTAGGAAAACAAACTGAAGAGAAATAAAACCAAAGGACCACTTAGCTCCATTTAGTCTCATATATTTAAGTGTGTATTTATAATAAAACGTGTTATGTCTAACAGTTTTATTAAATAGTAGTACATTTTCTTTGGGCCAGTTCTGTGCTCTAATTGAAATGACTCATTCTAAGTATATAATTTATAATGTGACTTTATGGCCACAGGCAATTAAAAGAGGTTAAATTATTTGTAGTTGGGCTGAAGAAAATCTGAATTGATCAATAAAATCTGATCAGTAAAAGACTTAGAAGCATAAACTATTTTTTTTTTATTTCTTATTTTTTATTTTTTTGGATTTTTGGGTCACACCCGGCAATGCTCAGGGGTTTCTCCTGGCTCTGCACTCAGGAATTACTCCTGGTGGTGCTCGGGGACCATATGGGATGCCGGGATCGAACCCAGGCCGGCATGGGCCGGCGTGCAAGGCAAACGCCCTACCGACTAGGCTATCGCCTCCAGCCCCCTAAACTATTAAGATAAAATTCTGTAGGGATTGGAAGTGAACTAACGAAGGAAAATAAATTATGAAGTTGTTCTTTTACCCTTTTATCACAGCTCAAAATTAGGGTTAGAAGTCCTGCCCACTCATGCAGAGTATCCCTTATTAATTTTATGTATTCTTTAAAAATTGTTGGTATGTATCAAATTTCTTTGTTTTTAAAATCTATTAGTTATGTTTAGAAGTATTTTTAAATGCCAGTTTAAAAAAAAGGAGCTAATAGGGCCGGAGCGATAGCCCAGCGGGTAGGGCGTTTGCCTTGCATGCGGCCGGCCTGTGCTGGCTTGGGTTTAATCCCTGGCATCCCATATGGTCCCTCCGAGCACTGCTAGGATTGATTCCTGAGTGCAGAACCAGGAGAAACCCCTGAGCATTGCCGGGTGTGACCCAAAAAAAAAAAAAAAAAAAGGAGCTAATAGTTTAGTGGCTGAGAGCTTTGCCTGTGGATGGCCTGGGTTTAACCTTGGAAACCCCTCTACTCCAACTCTTCTGGGAGCCAGCCCCAAGCACAGAGCGGAGTCGCCAACAAACAGTGCTGGGTCTGGGCTGCTTACCTTCACCTCCCCTCAGAAAATGAAAGGTCATCCTGAGGGCAGAAATGCAGTTTTCCAGAGCATTTGTTCTGTATGTGCGAAACCCTGGATTCCATTCCCTGTGTTGGAAAAATAAAGATAATAAAGTGCCTATTTAAAATTACCGGAATTGCATTCTTTGTAACCTCTTAAATTTGGAAAATTGCTAGTTATCAACTTAAATACATAAGGGGACTGTTGTCTCCCTCCACCCCACATTTATTAGGCAATAATTTTACCAGATTTTTGAAGGCCATGCTGCAATGCTGCATTTTCCTTTCTGTGTATTATCATATTTATTGTTTTTGGGCCACACTCAGGGCTTACTCCTGCAAGTGTTTTGGGGACCATATGTCTGTACTTTCTCTCCAGCCCCTGTATTGGTATTTTTAATGGAGAAACTTGGGCAGTTTAATACATTTCTGGTATTAGTCTCATAGGTTTACTTTGCTGCTGGTGTCCAGAAGGATCAAACTCATTTTTTTTTTCATTCCTGTCTAGGTTCAGTATCTGTTTAGAGTGTTCTGCCGACTTCGTCCTGGTGTTTCTATTTTAGCCCTGCATGGTCGACAGCAACAGATGAGAAGAATGGAGGTTTATAATGAATTTGTCCGCAAGAGAGCTGCAGTACTCTTTGCTACTGATATTGCAGCCAGGGGACTAGGTAAGAAAACTGGTTAGGATGGGGCTGGAGTGATAGCACAGCGGGTAGGGCGTTTGCCTTGCACGTGGCTGACCCGGGTTCAATCCCTGGCATCTCATATATGGTCCTTGAGCATTGCTAGGAGGAATTCCTGAGTGAAGAGCTAGGAGTAACTCCTGAGTGTGTGACTGGGAATGACCCAAAAAAGAAGAAAAAAAAAAGAAAACTGGTTAGGAGCGGATGGTCTGTAATCATGGAAAATAGTTTGCTTATATATGCTTTGAGAAGAATTGTTTTGAGAATTGTTTTGAGAATTGTTTTGACTGTGGGGTCCAGGATTAAACCCTGGTTGGCTGCATACAAGGCAAGCGCGCCCCACCTGCTGTACTACCATCACTCCAGCCCCCTGAAATGGAATTTGTTTTGCTTTTTTTGGGTCACACCTGGTCATCAATAAATGCTGTATTTAGAGGTGACTACAAGAGTATGCCACCTGCACGGTAAGCCTGGCAAGCTACCCGTGTCGTATTTGATATGACGAATACCAGTAACAATTATATTAGGTCATTCCCATGACCTAATATAATGGTTTGAGGCTCTTTATATTCCTGGAGCAAGCGGATGCCCTTGGGCTCTAGTAGCATGAGACAGGACATATGGAGATGTTACTGGTGCCTGCTCGAGCAAATCGATGATGAACAAGAAGATAGTGATGGTGATAGTGATTGTTTTGAGAATTGAAAGTAGTTTGACTCAAATAATTGTCTTTTTCCTAGTAACAAACATAAGTTTATTGATATCCTTAATCTCTGGTTAGTGAAAAATTTGATATTATGCTTTTGCTGATTACATAGAATCCTGAAGAGCCTTCAAAATCAAAGAATTAAAGATTTATAGATGTATAAATGCCTGTTTCTTTGACAATTGGAAACTTGATAAATATTTTGAGTTTATTTTACAGGAAAGATTAGTGAAATTCACTCTTTCTCCAGCTGTTCTAATTTTTGGGATGGGGGAGTTACTTTTAGGCCACGAGAAAGTAGCAAATGGGAGTGACTATCCAAGGGGAAGTGTCCTCCAGCCATTCTGATTTTTATTGAAAAAAAAACTTACTGGGGCTGGAGCGATAGCACAGCGGGTGGGCGTTAGCCTTGCATGCGGCCGACCTGGGTTTGATCCCGGCTTCCCATATGGTCCCCCAAGCACCGCCAGGAGTAATTCCTGAGCAAAGAGCCAGGAGTAACCCCTGAGCATTGCCGTGTGTGACCCAAAAAGCAAACAAACAAACAAACAAAAAAAAAAAACTTCCTATCTTTAAAATTTGGAAAAGCCACTGATGATGTGTTATTGTATGTGTGCGTGTGTGTCTATTTCTGAGTATGTGTATAAAACTGGCAGCTTTGTGTGTGTTGCAAGGGGAGTGGATTCACCTCATTTTACCTTGTTAAATCTTGCAAATTAATTTTTTTTTTATTGCAATTGGCAATAGTCGGGGGTTACGCCTGGCTCTCCTCTGGAATTACTCCTGGCGGTGCTCAGGGGACCATATGGCATGCTGGGGATCGAACCTGAGGGTCAGCTGAATGCAAGGCTACCTGCTGTACTATCATTCCAGCCCTGATTTTGCAGATTTTAAACAGATTTTAGACAAAGAGGGTAAATTTGATGGTGGGTAGTACCCAACATGAGCAGTGGTCTATCTTCTCTTTTTCCTTTTGTTTTTTCAGTTCTGTGAATTCTTTCCCATGTAACTAGAGACTGTAGCTAGTAAAATGTAGTTTTAAAAGTCTCTTGGTTAGTTTTTCTTTCATTTTAAAAACAATTTTAATCACCATGACTTAAATTTTTCTTGCATTGTCAGTGATAGGATTCCAGGAATCAACACTGGAGTGTTCATTTCCCTCCACAGTTGTCCCCGGGTCCACTCACAAGACACTGCCATGAGCAGCTCAGTTCTGTAGAACAGTCCCTAGTTTCAGTTGCTCTTGGCCTCTTATTCCGCTGCTGTGCTTAAGAGCCTGCAGATGGGAGAGATCATTTTGTATCTGTTTTGTTTTGTATCTCTTCTTCTAGCTGACTTTACTCAGCGTGATACCTTATAGTCCTGTCCATGTTACAGAAAACTGAATGATTTTGTCTTTTTTTTTTTTTTTTGTTTGTTTGTTTTTTGCAAAAAAATAGCATTGCACCTGGCGATACTCAGGGGTTACTCCTGGCTCTGCCCCTCAGGAATTACTCCTGGCGGTGCTCAGGGGACCATTTGGGATGCTGGGGATCAAACCCCGATCGGCCGTGTGCATGGCAAACACCCTACCCGCTGGACTATCGCTCCAGCCCTGATTTTGTCTTTTCTTATCTTGGCTATTCTCTTAGCTTCACTCACCATCCTCTGAACCACCCACCATCTCTGAGCACTGTTGATTTTGTAGTTTGAAACTTTTTACTGTATTTATGTCTATATCATGCTTTGATTTTATCCCTCTAATTTTGGAACTCAAAATAGTCTAAATCAGTATAAGCATTTAATTATGGGTGTGTGTTTTATATATATGAAGGAAAGATAGAGAGAGAAGCATTATATAGACATTCATATATGGACATGAATAAAGCTTCAGAATATTCAGTTCATCATGTGCTGAAATAATGAACAGATGTTCATTATACAGGAATGGATAAGTTAGGTATAAAAGAGATCTTCTACAGGGGCTGGAGCGATAGTCCAGCAGGTAGGGCGTTTGCCTTTCACGTGGCCGGCCTGTGCCGGCCTGGGTTTGATCCCCGGCATCCCATATGGTTGCCTGAGCACCGCCAAGAGTAATTCCTGAGTGCAGAGCCAGGAGAAACCCCTGAGCATCGCTGGGTGTGACCCAAAAAAGAAAAAAAAAAAAAGAGAGAGAGAGATCTTCTACATAAATAAATTCATTCTTTCATGCTTTCTTTGAATTAATAATTGAGTTAAAATTTGCTTGGTGTTTTGTGTTGTAATTTTTTTTAATGATTTATTTTAAACACTGTGATTTACAAAGTACCGAACTTTTTCACAATACAGTTGCTGGAAAGATTCATCATTCAGCTCCAATCCCACCAGTGTGTCCCCACCACCACCAGAGACCCACATTTCCCCCCCACTCTCCATCCCCCCTCCCGATGACTGCTCACTTAGCCAGCATCAATTATGTTGATCATATAAGGGAACAGTAACGATAAGGTCATGCCTTTTTTTTTTTTCCTTTTTTGGGTCACACCCGGCGACGCTCAGGGGTTACTCCTGGCTCTGCACTCAGGAATTACTCCTGGCGGTGCTCGGGGACCATATGGGATGCCGGATTTGAACCCGGGCCGGCACAGACCGGCTGCGCGCAAGGCAAACGCCCTACCCACTGGGCTATCGCTCCGGCCCCATGCCTTTTTTTTTTGTCTAGGTTGATGTGTGGGAGTCTGACCAGTTTCTGTTCTTGGATTCACTTTTTGGGTTTCCAGAACACAGTGGCTTTCTACTGATAATCCCAAACACACCATCACTACAACTACTGACAACACTTATTTCACATTCATCTCAAAGTCTGTTTGAGCTTTCATACACTGAACAATCAATTTTATATTGGTTGTTGTAGCTACTTCTCTAAATATGGTGGATGAACATGGTGTTAGGCAAGTCAATGGAGATCCTCAAATCTCCATTGTGCCATTTGAGTCCACTGAATAGGAAATTACTGAGGTGGTCCCCCAGATCACACCTCGTGCCCACACACTTTGTTTCTAGGAAATTGACTGGTTACCAGTTAGATGAATATACTACGCTTTGAGATAATGCGCGGGTGCTCTGCGCCCACGTGTCATGTACGGTCCCGCCAGTTGCAGTTCTGGGCGGATCCACCAGGCCTTACCGGAGGGCATTGAGTTGGGGAGGGTGCCCCAGCCTCAGCTCCCCAGAAAGCCTGGTGGATTTGGTCACCGAGTCATACATACCTGGGCTTGAACTCCACCCGAGCTGTGGAGTCCGACCTTGAAAGTGGCTGCAGTTGTGATGCATGAGATTTTTCCGGCCTCTGGGGGTCTGAGCAGGAGGCAGGGGGAGCCCCGGCCCTGCCCCCTTCCAGAACCCCTCATTAGCCTACCACAGGCTGAGCGGGCAGCAGCTCAGCCTGTGCCTCCCGCTGTTTCCCAGCCTGTCGCAATTCCCAGTTGTAATTTTTCTTAAAGATGTCACATGTCTAGATTCCTGCAGTTCCAACAGTTGTTTCTTCTTTTTGTTTTTTTTTTTTTTTGGGGTCCCACCCAGCAATACTCAGGTGTTACTCCTGCCTCTGCACTCAGGAATTACCCCGGCGGTGCTTGGGGGACCATATGGGATGCCGGGATCGAACCTGGGTCTGCCCGGTACTGTGCAAATGCCCTACCTGTTGTGCTGTTGCTCTAGCCCCACATGTTTCTTCTTGACCTCACTTGCTCCCTTTCTGACCATTCTTATTATTTGGTCTTTCATTTTTTTAGACTTTCTCAATAATCTGCACTTGCATTTAAAAAATATTTAACAGGGGCTGTAGCGATATTCCAGCAGGTAGGACATTTGCCTTGCACAGGACATATTCGGGTTCGATCCCCAGCATCCCATATGGTCCCCTGAGCACCACCAGGAGTAACCCCTGAGCATGGCTGGGTGTGACCCACAAAGCCAAAAAAAAAAATTAGCAGGGCCGGGAGCGATAGCCCAGCGGGTAGGGCATTTGCCTTTGCATGCAACCGCCCATGCCGCCCGGGTTCGATCCCCGGCATCCCATATGGTCCCCTGAGCACCGCCAGGAGTAATTCCTGAGTGCAGAGCCAGGAGTAGCCCCTGAGCATCGCCGGGTGTGACCCAAAAATCCCCCCCCCAAAAAAAAAAAACAGTCTGACACCAGAAACTTACTTGAAGAGATTTGTAATTGGTTGAGGCTTGTTTACTAACTATTGGAATGAAGACTTCTCTGCACATAAGTACAGTATGGAGTGATATTACTAAAAACAGGTAGAGGAACTTAGAAGGCAATGATTAATTCAAATTGGAAATAGCAATAGAAGGAAAAGTAAATCTTCACTTAAACTTAGAAACCATTTAAAAAAATCTTTGGGGTGCTGATAAACAAACCCAGGATCTTACTTCTGTGATATACCAGTGAGTCTCATTTGTGGTCCCAGAAACCAGTTTTGTATTTCTCTCGGTCCAGGGGACTTGTTTTGTTTTGATTATTAAATGGGATATTTCATTATTTGTCTGACACAAAACATTAACGACTCAAAAATCTCCACATTTAGGAGCCAGAAAGATATTATAATGGGTATTGCACACAGCTGACCCGAAGTTTAATCCCTGGCATCCCATGTGGTCCCCTGAGCACTTCCAGGAGTAATTCGGGAGTGCAAAGCCAGGAGTAACCAATGAACATTGCAGGTGTGGCCGAAAAACGAACATAAAAGAAAACAGATAAAAGTCTTCATATTCAAAGACTGTCACTAATTTTAGTTCACTTTGTCAAGAAAACTAGTTGTTATTTCTTAGTTCACACACTTTTATATTTAACAGAGTTCTAGATGGTATCTGTCAGTTTCATGTGATAATCCTGGCAGACAATATTGTAAAGTAAGGAATATGTCAGGGCAGATCTTAAACTGATTTTCTAATATCATCTTCCTTCTGAACAGATTTCCCTGCTGTGAATTGGGTTCTTCAGTTTGACTGTCCAGAGGATGCCAACACATACATTCACAGAGCAGGTAGAACTGCCAGGTAGGTGTGCTGACTCATTTCTCTGCTTTTGGCGAGATACAAAAAGACTAAGATACTTCTGTAGCTGCAGACAGACCCAAGTGGAAGGCACTTTATTTTTTTTTTTACATATATTTTATTACACCACTGTGAGATATACAGTTACAAAGATGTGTATATTTGGGTTTTGGTCATACAGTGTTCCAGCACCCATTCCTCCACCAGTGCCCATTTCCCACCACCAGTGTCCTCAGTTTCCTCCCCCCCTCCCCTAGCCTGCCCCTGTGACGGGTTCTTTATCTCTCTCTCTCTCTCTCTTCCTTTTTCTCTTACACCTTGTGAGTTGCAATACATACATTTAGAGGTTTTTGTGTGTATCCCTTTGACTATATTCAATGCTCAGTTCTAGGCTGGTATTATCATTTTTGACGATTTTTAGCACACTGTTTCCTTCTCTGTCTTAGCTAACATTTCGTCGGGGATGCAACTGACATCCCTGACAGTGTCAGGACAGAAGTTCTCTTGTACCTCTGAGGACACTGGGAGAACGGACAAAAACTCACGAGTCCGGTGCAGTTCCGAAAAGGCTTTTAATGGTACAAAAGCTCTTGCACAGCAGTCCCATATAATGAAAGAACTCTAGCTCTGGTCTGAACTTAGACCATACAGAAGAGCCTAAGTCTCCCACCAAAGAGAGAGGATCTCACCCGAGAGGAGTCCTACCCCAAAGAAGAAGCAAAAAGGCCCAGGGGCCTCAAGTCAGTCCCCTTATATATACCAAAGTAATCTGGATCTGTGACAGGGAGGGTCGTGTCAACAAAGAACCCTAAACAGAGTGTAGAAGGGTGGTGCCACACACCTATTACAGGTATAAACAAAGGTTATGCCAAGGACTAATCCCTTCTTCCGAGATTATCTCATGTAAAACACTGGAGGGGGTGCTGGTATAAAGTAATACATCTTCATTTCATGAGCTTCATGTAATCTACTTTTTTTTTTTTGGTCACACCCGGCGATGCTCAGGGGTTTCTCCTGGCTCTGCACTCAGGAATTACTCCTGGCGGTGCTCAGGGGACCATATGGGATGCCGGGGGATCGAACCCGGCCGGCCCAGGCCGGCCGCGGCAATCCAAACGCCCTACCCTCTGGGCTATCACCCCCGCCCCACTTCATGTAATCTAGATGGTACCCACAAGGTCCTTCTTATTTATTATTTGCAGCAGGGTGATTCTGAATATCTCCATCTTGGTATACTGAAGGGTCACGCTCACCTGCTTGAGGGCAAACTAGTATGATCCTTCCTATAATCTTAAACAATAGTCTCAACGTAGTCAGGGTGGTAGTTTCCTGGTAAATTCTAACTGTCCCACGCTGGGTGCAGTGGGTATAAAGAGGAGCTGTGCCCAATCTAGAAAACATAGAAGTTTTAGTAGATGTGTAATAAGTCAGAAGTTATTCAGAGTCAAGGTGACTTCTGTAACTGCCACACCCTCTATCAGTGTTTTCATAGAAGAGAGATCTCATTAGAATGAACCTTGGCTTAAGTACATGTAAGTAGATTAAGCTGTGAGTGGGTAAAATAGCAAAGTTCCCAAACTTGCTAAACCTGTCATCCAACAACATCTGACTCCCACATGTTTGTGGTAGATTTCACCTATTGACAAGACCTCTTCATCCATGTTTTGCCTAACCTTGGATATTGTTATCATATTATATCTATCTATATCTATCTATCTATCTATCTATCTATCTATCTATCTATCTATCTATCTATCTATCTATCTATCTATCTATCTATCTATCTATCTATCTATCTATCTATCTATCTATCTATCTATCTATCTATCTATCTAAATATATATCTATTATATATATCTATATATACACATGTATATATGTATATATATTTATATCATGCAAATAAATGCAGTCATTTTGTATCTGTCTTTTTCTTTCTGACTAATTTCACTCAACATGATCCTATCCATGTGCATCCGTTTATAGGCAAATTTCATAACTTCATTTTTCCTAAGAGCTGCATAGTATTCCATTGTGTAGACGCAACAAAATTTCTGTACCAGTCATTAGTTCTCAGGCACTCTGGCTGTTTCCAGATTCTGGCTATTGTGAATAGTGCTGCTATGAAAATAAAACTGCAGATTGTGTTTCTGCTGTGTGCTTTTGGCTTTCCAGGGTATATTCTCAGGGGTGGTATGGCTGAGTCAAATGGGAGCTCAATTTCTAGTCTTTGGAGGAATGTCCATATTGTTTCCCAAAATGGCTGTACCAGTTGACATTCTCACCAGCAATGGATGAGAGCCCCTTTTTCCCTGCATCCATGCTGACACTTGTTGTTCTTGTTCTTTTTGATATGTGTCAGTCTCTGTGGTGTGAGATGATATCTCGTTGTTTTGATTTGCATCTCTCTTATGATTAATGATGATGAGCATTTTTTCATATGCCTTTTGGCCATTTGAATTTTTCTTTTTTGGAAGCTTCTTTCCATTTCCCCATTTTTGAATGGGGTTGGTTGTTTTCTTCTTGTAAAGTTCTACCAGTGCCTGATATATCCTGGATATTAATCCCTTATCAGATGGGTATTGGGTGAATATTCTTTCCCATTCTGTGGACTGTCTTTGTATGTTGGTCACTTTTTTTTTTTTGAGGTGAAGAAGGTTTTTGGTTTCATATAGTTCCATATGTTTATCTTTGATTTTAATAGCTTTGTTAGTGGTGTTTCATCTTTGAAGATGCCTTTAGCTTCATCCATGCCAGCACTGGTTGTTCCATTTCTTTTTGAGTGCACTAGTCTCTGTGGTGTGATGATATTTTGTCACTTGCATTCCTGTTGTTCATCGATTTGCTCAAGTGGGTGCCAGTAGTCCCTGTCACGTGCTAGTGTAGCCCAAGGGCATCTGCTCACTCCAGAAACATGAAGAGCTTCAAACCATTCATTCAGGTCATGGGAATGATGTCTGTTATTGTTACTGTTTTTGGTTTATTGAATATGACACGGGTAGCTTGCCAGTCTCTGCTGTTCGGGTGGGATACTCTTGGTAGTAGGTAGGCTCTCGTTTCTTGCATTTACTGATAACCTGTATACAGGGAGAGCTGGTAGTAGCTCTGCCCGTGTATCTGTGTCTCTGGTTCATGGCCAGCAGCCCGGGAGCAGTTCGTGGGTGGGTCTACTGGGCCTCCCAGAGGTGGGGGAAAGGGAACCCAGTACCATGTCCACGGAAGCCTGGTGACTTTAGCCACCGAAACCAGCATACCTGGGCTTGAAATAGGTTTCTCTATAGGGTGGGGCTCTGACAAGCCGGGCTTGAGATTGGCTTTTCTCTTGGCTGGACCTCTCACGACCTGTGGAGTCCAGATGTTGGAAATGGCTGCCATCATGGTGCAGGGGTTTCTCTGGCTTCTTCTGAAGCTCTATTGTGATGGCAGGCCAATGATATTTTATTGTTCTTATTTGCATCTCCCTGATGATGAGTGATGTAGAGCACTTTTTCATGTGCCTTTTTGGCATTTGTGTTTCTTTGAAAGAGTTTCTGTTCGTCTCTTCTCCCCAGTTTTGATGGGGTCGGACTTTTTTTATTGTAACGTTCTACTGGTGCCTTATATGTATGTATCTTTGATATTAACCCCTTATTGGATGAGTTGGATAAATAATTTTCCCCAGTCCGTTGGTTGACTTTGTTTCTTGGTCATTATTTCCCTTGAGGTGCAGAAGCCGTCTTAATATAATGTCCTATCTTTGTTTCTACTTGCTTGATCAGTGGTATTTCATCTTTTTTTTTTTTTTTTTTTTTTTTTGGACCACACCCAGCTATACTCAAGGGTTATTCCTAGCTCTGCGCTCAGGAATTACTCCTGACAGTGCTCTGGGGACGATATGGGATGCTGGTGATTGAACCCAGGTTGGCTGCATGCAAGGCAAACGCCCTACCTCCTGTGCTATCACTCTGGCCCAAAGTGGTGTTTCATCTTTGAAAATGCCTTTATTTTCATTTATTTTTATTTATTATTATTATTATTATTATTATTATTATTATTATTATTATTATTATTATTATTATTATTTCTTTTTGCTTTTTGGGTTACACCCAGCAATGCTCAGGGGTTACTCCTGGCTCTGTACTCAGGAATTACTCCTGGCGGTGCTCAGGAGACCATATTGGATGCCGGGATCGAACCCGGGTTGGCCGCAGTGCAAGGCAAACACCCTACCCCTCTGGACTATCGCTCTGGCCCCCTGAAAATACCTTTAGTTTCAATGTCGTGGAGAGTTCTGCCTACATTTTCTTTTCTGTATCTTATGAATTCAGGTTGAATATCCAGGTCTTAATCCATTTTGGTTTGCCTTTTGTGCATGAGTTAGAGGTCTGTGTTCATTTTTTTTTTTTTTGCATATTTTTTGGTTCATTTTTTTTTGACAAGTTTTCCCAGTACCACTTGTTAAAGAGTCTTTTCTTGCTCCACTTCTTATACTTTGCCTTTATTAAATATTAACTGACTTAATACCTGAGAATCTATCTTAGGATATTCAACTCTATTCTGTTGATCTGAGGGTCTGTGTTTATTCCAATACCATGTTGTTTTAGTTACTCAGACAATACTTTCTTTAATTCCTTAAGATAATACAGATGAAAGATGTTCATTTTTCTTAGTTTGTAATGGTTAGGAATTTGAAACAGGTATTCAGGGTTTCAAGTGGTAGAGCATGTGCCTGTGTTTGCTCGGTCCTGAGCTCGGTCTGTCTTGCACTGCATTCCTCACCAGGGGATATAGCATCCAAGCAAAATCAGAAGTAGCCTGCTAACCAATTAAAGAAAAATTGGAAACAATGTACATAATAAAAATAGGATTATGCTGTTGTATATTCAAACCTGAGACACTGTTTGATTTCTGATGGGATCTGAGGTAGCGTGAGCAATAGTACATACAGAAGGTAGGGTGCTTGCCTCACATAGAGCCGACATGGGTTTGATCGCCAGCATCCCATACGGTCCCCTAGGCACTGCCAGGAGTAATTTCTGAGTGCAGAACCGGAGTACCCCTGAGCATCGCTGGCACCAAAACCAAATAAAGAAACAAAACAAACTCAGTTGTGTTTCACATGTATAAAATGATGCTGTGCGCACCTTCCTGCCAGATACGTGTTCAGATCATCTTTTATTTGAAGTGAGATGTTCACAGCTGCCATTGATGGCTGCTGGCACGAATGCTCCTCGCTGCTTGCTTCTCTTCAGTGACTGGACAGAATGTGTGAACTGAGACATTTGCATTTTTTGACCCTGCGAGCCTCTGAATAGATAAGATTGGACATGGTCTTTGACCAGCACATTGGACAGGGACAAGAGAATTTTGGATGTGCCAGTGATACTGATATGGGCAAGAAAAAATTCATTCCTTTATAGAATATATTGTCCGGTTTTTTAAAATCATTCTTTCCGAATGGAGATAATTGGACATCTCAGTGCCTTGTGAATAGGTAAATGATGGGGGAATACTTCAGGATTCTTAGATGAGTTTTTAGAATTTTCATGTAGTTGAACATGTCATGGTGAACGTTAAATTGTTCTCGATAACTGTGAAGATGACGAGAGGTAGATTTATATCACAACTGATTGTGTTTGAAGAGCAAAACTAATTTGAAAAACCATTATATTGCAACTTGTAATGTGGTCATTAATTTTCAAAGTACAAGCCTGTTTTTCCTTCATAAATAACTAAAAACATTTTGAAACGACTGTTTTAAATGTATGGTCAGTGGAAAGGCTTAGAATATATAATACTTAGTTTTCTTTGGCAGTTTAATAAAAGAGTATTGCCGAAATGCAGTTTAAAAGTTGTCATTAATGGGCTTAGAGATAATTAGAAAGTTTTGTGGGCCATGAGATGGATAATTGAATTGAATAAAGGCTAAATTAAATTCAAAACTAATTAAAGTCCTGTGTATATGCTGTAATTAAAGTCAGGTTGCCAGTTAGAGTTTGCTTTTAAAACTGAACTAAGTATAATGCATGAATCTAGAATTATTAATTCTGTGTGAAATAGTCAAGATTTGGAGAGTTTGGATTTTACTTTTCAACAGTTTAAATTGTCTTTTATTTTCTTTATGTTACTATGTCTTAACAAAATCTCTAGAGATAAGTGGGCCAGGGGAAGGATGTGTGTGTGTGTGTGTGTGTGTGTGTGTGTGTGTGTGTGTATTTCTATATGTCTGTGTGTCTGTATTGAGTGATGGGAAGGCACACACTACACTTATCTTTCAGAATAGTGGTACAAATTTCAGCAGTAGTCCAGCTCAGCTTTGTTTGCATTTTGGAGCTTTTGGAAATGACTTCGGTAGCATAATGTGATTCCACTAGGGGGTAGCAGAGGCCAATTCTTTGCTTTGTGCTTGCACTGGTTTCAGTTTAGATCAATAACAAGCAGCTGGAAAGTAGTTAAAATTTCTAATGTGATGACTTGTGAAGAGTTCATGGTTAGTTTGTGGAAAATATGGGTACTTCATGCAATAGATAATGAAGAGAAGTTTTAAAATTGTGTCTTTAATTGGTTTGTAAATTGAAGCTAGGGAAAAAACAATTTCCACGCACATTCATTCACGGAGGTCTATGTGTCTTCGGTATGGAGCAGTATTCGCTAGTACGTTGTTTTATTCCTTTTTGCTTAGGTTCCGGAGGCCCTGTCTCTGTCTGCTCTTCTACATAGAGAGTGGTTCTTTCCTTACATGGCCTTTGCCTGTTGGTACATGGAGTTTAAAGGTCGAAGAAGAGTATAAAACCAATCCTTTATGCATCAAGAAGCATCAGGAGCTGAGCTAAATCTGAGCAGTAATGGGTGTAGAGGTGGACAAGGGGCTTATGTTTCTGGGGGTTTGGCTATTTCCCAATACCTCCTCTCCTATAGCAGGCAAAGGGATGCTCTAAGTGATGAGTCAGGGTAGGCCACTCCTTGGATGGCTTTCTTTTAATAGAGTAAAAGCCAGTGACCTCTTGACCCTGTGCTACTTCCTGTTTGTCATTCCCTGCCTCCCCTCCTTCCCCCACCTATTTCTAATTAATTACTCTTGGTTTTCTCTGTTCCTTCTGCTGGAATGCTTTAAGTATCCACGTGATTATTTTATTACCCTCACAACCACTGCTCCTTAACTTGCCTAGTTTTCATTTCTGATAACAAACAATCACTTTTTAAAATGTGGTAAAGCATTTGCTTTACCATTTGCTTTGCTTTTTTTCCTCTTTAGAATGTAAGTTTCTTAGTGGGAAGAAGGTGTGTCTACATTATTGAAAGACCAGAATGCTCAGAACTCCGTAGACACTTCAGATTAGGACAGATCCTTAAATCAGATGGATGAATCAGAAATTCTACCTAAAATCTTGTCTGTTGTTGAGTAATGAAATACTCAGTTTAATGGCTTAAAGCAGGGACTGATATTTCATGTTGTAGGGCAGAAGAGGTTTGGTTCTGTGGGGTGCTCTGACCCTTGGTCTCTCATAGGATACCCCATGACTGCAGAAGTGTGGAGAGTAGATTTCCTTTCCAAGCTTGCAATCACCTGCTTGTGGCTAGGATTCTTTTCTTTGTGTGACATTGCTCAGAAGTATTTCTAAGTTCTTTTCCACAGGCGACTGACCTCACCAGAGTCAATGGGAGGGGAAAGGGAGAGTAAGTGAACTCTGTTCTATGACCTACATCTCAGTAATCCTAAGGTTAACACAAGTAAGGGGTATGTATGGGTTTATGTGTGTAGGGTGTGAATGCCAGGAGGCTGGGTATTTTGTTTACCCCACAGCCCTCAAAAAATGGAGATTGGATTGTCTTTTTTTAAATAAAGTTTTATTATATCACTGTGAGATTATACAATTACAAAGCTGTTTATGATTGGGTTTCAGTCATACAGTGTTCCAGCACCCATTCCTCCACCAGTCACCCTTCCCAACACCAATGTCCTCAGATTCTCTCCCCATTCCCTCAGTCTGCCTC
This sequence comes from Cryptotis parvus, assembly GCA_021461705.1. Taxonomy (NCBI): domain Eukaryota; kingdom Metazoa; phylum Chordata; class Mammalia; order Eulipotyphla; family Soricidae; genus Cryptotis; species Cryptotis parvus. Next base: position 53,223 of record JAJIBD010025629.1, read on the forward strand.
TATGGCAGGCACTTTGCTTTCTCTCTCTCTCTCTCTCTCTCTCTCTCTCTCTCACTCGCTTGCTCACTCACTTGCTCGCTCTTGCTCTCCCTCTCCCTTCGTGCATTGTGGCTTACAATATATATTCCTTTACCTACATTCAGTGTTCAGTTCTGGTCTGGCATTACCATTTCCAACAATTACTGGCATACTGCTTTTCTTTTTCTCTTACCTAACATCCATTTCCCAGTTGTGGTAGATTCTAACCATTGGGATTGTCTTTTTTTGGTTAGAGGAGCCACTTCCCTTCCCTTCCTCAGCACTCCAGTGAATGAATGGGTTGTGACATAGTCATTTACTTCCTAAGAATAAAGAGGTTGTAAGCAAAAAAATAAATGAACTCAACTAGCTTTTGTAACAGCCTTGTGAGAAGGAAATTTGTTCAGAGATGTGAGGTAAGAGGGTATGAAGATCATTCATTAAGTTCCATATTTGGGATTTATACTCAGGCCTTCTTGCCATTCCAACTCATATATTTATAGTGTTCCCAAAGAAGATCTTTTTTGTAAAAAAAGTGCCATGGTTGCTGCTCCCATTCAGGACTTCCAGAATGACTGAGATCCAGGTACTTGAAGGAGGACGGTAGATATCTTTATTTTGAGTTGCCGCCAGCTGTGGTCATGGAGATACACTGATATCTATCTATCTGTCATATAGATACACTAGATAAGCTAATATATATACTAACATACTAATTAGACAAACTCAGTATATACACATATGTAATATGTGTGCATGTTCATATATACATATATGTCATCTTTTCTTTGGACTATGAGAGATGACTCTCCCATAGTTGATCATAGCCTTAAAAATTAAAAAACTTAGGGGGCTAGAGATGTAGCTCAAGCGCCTGTTCCTAACTTGTGTGAGGTTCTGAACTCAGTCTCTCACATGCTGTAGTGCTGGGTGTAGTATAACCTGGTAGCTTCTGAGGACCACACTGCCAGACCTGAGCGCCTCTGGAGTGGTCCCAGAACCTCAAACACTTCTGGGTACTAAATCCTAAGGAAAAAAATAAAACCAACAAAAACAACTTGGGTTTGGATTTGTCTCTGCACCTGGCTGTGTACCCTTGGAATAGTACTTGATCTCTCTAAGCCTCATCTTTTTCATCCTGTAAAATGGAATTAACCATAGCTAACTTGCTGTAGTGTCCTTGGAATAGAATTATCGGTTGTATCAGTACTTCTTTACATGAGTTTTTATTTTTTTACTGTTCTTAATCTAGTAAAATTTTAGTCTTTTATAATTCTAGACATAGACTTTTCTCTAGGTAAATCTAGAGATCAGTTCTTCATACCCTCTTACCTCACATCTCTGAACAAATTTCCTTCTCACAAGGCTGTTACAAAAGCTAGTTGAGTTTCAGTCTTTGTGAACGCCATAAGTCATTTTTCTTAATCAGTTTGCTAGAAGCTTTGTGGAAGTCTGCTTTAACTTACTTGGTTTCTTTTTACCAACTTGGTTTCTCTCTTCTTCACAGTGAACTTCAAGTGAACAAGTGTTAAACTGTCTGTCATGGTATACCTGCTCTATTTCCAGGATCTTAGGCTGCAGAAGACTTATTTTTCCCAGAATGTGGTATCACTTTTTTTAAAAAAAAAAAAATCTAGCACTGGAGTCTTGAGATACTCTGTGGGTCAGAGGGCGCTCTTCTTCCTGGAATAAGGTCTTCTGTGTACTGTGTGGGGCTGAAGGGATAGAACAGATAGACTCTGATTCCTCTTCATTGTTTGCCTCTGCAAGGCTGACTGTTCTATCACACAGGGAAAGAGGCTGTGAGACTGAGCGGCAGCAGGTAAGACTCAGACACTTGGCGAATAGGCAGTGCAGGGAGGGAAATGAGGACTGTGGAAAGCAGACTGTGACGAGCAGTTCTCTCCCTTTTCTCATCCCTTTAACATACTTGGGTGTCGGGGGCGCCCGCCGGGGTCCCCGACAGTGCCGGGAAGCGAAGTTCCCTTCTACCTCCAAAGCCGGCGAGGAATGGATGAACACTCAGAAATCCGATGAGGTTTTAAAAAGCTTTACTTATCACAGGTTCAGGCATACAAATCAGCAAAAGGAAAAACCCGATGCTTAGGATTCCAGGCTAGAACCCCAGCCACGTGTAGGCCAAGATGGCGACCACCACGTGTGAAACTTCCAAGGGGAATAAACGCTCACAAGGCGAGATCCCGGCAAGTTTATACTCCCGGCAAGTTTATACCCCCCCAACTCAGACCTTCCTCCCATTGTTATGGAAAGCAGGGAGGGTCCAATGCCCTTAGGTAGTCCCTCCCTGCATCTCACCTAGGGCCTTTACTGTGCTAATGTTTTGAGCCGGAATGCCTTTGAAATGTAGAGAAGGGGATTTCTGAGATGGCAGGTCACTGTACCAAAGATCAACACCAATGCCAGTTAAATATTTCTCCAAGCCTTCACAAGTCTCCTCTACTTCATTGTAGTTTTATATTTTATCAGGGAGCCATGCTTGTTTGTTTGGAAGCAAACAGCATTTCTCTCTGGTCTAATTACTTAGGTGTCCTTACGTGGCCAGGCTAATATGCTGGTAAGATCTAGCTAGTCCCACGATGATTGTGATAGCATGGGAGAATATTTATACCAGCTAGTACAGCATACATGGTCAGATAAACTGCCACATTTAGACTACCCCCTTATCTACAGAGTGATTTTCGGGAGGCAATCCAGAGCAGATGCAGCGGCCCTTAGGAGTCCTGCAACACTTGGGCTGTGAACAACTATTCAAGTCATAGCTATAGAGTTTCATGTCTGCTGGTGCCCTCTTAGATCATCTACTTCAAATGTATATTGATAAATTGTACAGAATAGTGTCGGTAACTTAAAACTTGAAATTTATTAGACTCTGACTCTAGTATTTTATCTACATATATAACTTCTACTGGTTTTTAAGCTTTTATTCACTCACTGTATATATTAGTCTCTAGGCATGAATGATGCTTGTGAGTTAAAAAAGGAAAATATGTCCTTAAACTTAGTTGGGTCAAGATGTGTCAGTATAATATTGGTAGTACTGGGATGGTAAGTGATAAAAAAGATAGATGTTTTAACTATTTTTAAAAATAGGGACCATCTCTCATGGTATTTGGTACCCACCAGGGCTATACCCAGCTCTGTTGAGTTGGGTGGTGGCGTATATAATAGTACCTAACAGTAACTTGTTTCACCACAAAGAGTGCTTATTCTCATTGATTGTTTTAAACAGGGGCAAATCGAAAGCTACCCAAATCAACGAAGGAAAATTATTTTTTTCCCTTTCTGGGAGAATGAATTGAATCTTGTCTGAAATCTATGAGCATGCACTCTACCTCTGGGTGACATCCTTGTCCTAGAAAATGTTTGTTTTGTGAGTATTGTCTAAAATTACAAAGTGGAATTATTTAGTATATTCATTCTCCTGTAAGCTGATTGTCACCTGACCTGCAGAAACTGGGTGGGAGAACAGGCCTGAACAGAGTCATGGATACTGCCAAATGCTCCAGCAGTAGTTGGGGTCAGGGACTTTTGTAGACGCAATTGGATCAAAACTGGTTTTGTGGAACCTTGGAGTAGTTGAGGATTAATGTATCTTTGGTTAGAAGGTAACTTGCCATAATGGTGGCGCTTTCTTTCATTCATCTGACCATATTTCAGTGGAAGAGAGTTACATCATCAGTGGAAGAATTAATACTGGCACCCAAAAGCTAAGGGTCTGCAGTTCTTGTTTTAGTCAGAAACACAGCTATATGGGATATAGAGGTAAGATTCCTGATTTCAGTTAGAAAATCATGATCAGTTGATGAAGAACCTTCTTTCTGGAGGGAAGCCTGGTATAGTTGAAACACATCCAATAAATTGAAAGTTGGCAGGTTTTTTAAGGTAGTGATCAGCTGATTTTTTTTTTTTAAAGGTCAATTTATTGGCTTTCCTGAAACATTATTTTTTTGTTTTTTTATACTGCTTGCTTGCTTGACCTGAAGAATGGTCTGGGGCTCTTCCTGTCCCTGGAGCAAGCAGATGCCCTTGGGCTACACTTGCTTGTGACAGGACTTATGGAGATGTTACTAGTCCCACTGGAGCAAATCGATGAGCAATGGGAAGACAGTGATACAGTGATACAGTGGGTGCACCTGACTCTGCTCAGGGCTTAATCCTGGCTCTATGCTTAGGGCAGACCTCGGGCCACCATGTGCAGTCTTGGGAATCAAACCAACGTCAGCTACGTGCAAGGAAAGTGCCTTACCTGCTGTACTCTAGCTCCTGGTTGCTTGCAAATGAGTATAAAATGAAGGTCTTTATAAATTCTAAAGAACTGGCGCCGGAGCGATAGCCCAGCGGGTAGGGCGTTTGCCTTACACACGCAGGCCTGCCAGGCCGGGTTCAATCCCTGGCATCCCATATGGTCCCCGAGCACCGCCAGGAGTGATTCCTGAGTGCAGAGCCAGGAGTAACCCCTGAGCATTGCTGGGTGTGACCCAAAAAAGCAAAAAAAAAAAAAAAAAAAAAAAAAGAACTATGTAAATTTAGCATGATATTAATACTGATTGTGAAGTGAGATGTTTGTTGTATTTGAGATGTTTTTTTATCTGGTGCCTAAACCAGATAAAAAACATCTGAAATACAACAAACATCTCACTCGTCTAAATATATGGAGTTTTAAAATGTAGATCTTAAGGAGAACATTTATTTCTCTGTATCCATTTACTTAGCCCTCAGGCTTGGAGATTGCTTTTTGAGATCTAAAAAGTAGCTCATGGGTAAATAGGCTATTCTTGTAAGCATTAAAACCACTGAGATGTGCTTATGTCGTCATTTTTAGAGAAAAAGCTTCCTGGAAATTTTTGGGTGTTGGTGTGTGGGAGATAATTTGTGCTTTCCATTGTTTCTGGGCACAGATGTGTGATGAAATATAGGTGGAGTGGTCTTTGATGCTTTCAGTAGAGGCTTGCTGCTGGGCATTTGACTTAGAGCTCCTCCCTCCTCTTTTCCTTTTTCTTGAAATTTTAATATTGGAGTCTATTCTAACCTTGCACAGCTTCTCTGTGGATCTGTATAATTCTGTTGCAGTGGGGGGGTGGTTTTTCTCTCTGAGATTGGGATTTGGCTCTTTTGTGGCAGTGGTCATGATGTGTTTGCCCCAGTATTCCCTGGAGTGCGTGAAAAGGCAAATGATATTGAGGTGCACAATAGACTTAAAACTATCTGTAGATCAGAGACTGTCACGGGGTACCGCTTTTACAGTTCTGGCCCTGCACAGTCTTGGAGCTTGTTTTCTACATCTTTCTATCTCTGCATTTGGAACGAGTTGAAGTTAATGTTAAAAAGATATCTTACCCTTTAGCCATTCATCTCTCCCTGCTCTAATAACTCCTCTTTGGGCTGCATGGAATAATCATTCATTCATTCATTCATTCATTCATTCATTCGACCTCATCCAGGTCTGGCTGTTCTGAGGGGTTTTTTGATAAGTGCCCTGCACTGCGGTCACTCTTAACTGTCTCTGCCTGCTTTGACCTGTATCCTGTCCTTGGTGTCACCTTAGAGCTTTAGAATTTGGGTCATCTCTTAGATCTCTGTCACTTCACTGTCGCTTGTAAGAATACCATACATGTCTTCACAGCTACGTTAGTCCATTGCTGCTAAAGGGATTTAAAAAACATTTAATTTTTGTTATGTATGTTTTGGGGCCATATCTAGTGCTGCTCAGGGGGTTACTCCTCGCTCTGTGCTCAGGAATTATTCCTGCTGGTGCTCGGAGGACCATATAGGATGCTGAAGAGCCAACCCAGGTTGGCCGCATGTAAGGCAAGTGCCTTATCTACTGTACTGTGTCTTCGGCCTGTAAAGGGGCAATGTTTCAAGTTCTTATTTTAGAATTAATTAAAGAAAGGTGATGTATTTTTGAATTCTTTTTTCGTGTTAAAAGTACAGTGGAGGGCCGGAGCGATAGCCCAGCAGTAGGGCGTTTGCCTTGCACGTGGCCGGCCTGTGCCGGCCGGGTTCGATCCCGGCATCCCATATGGTCCCCCGAGCACTGCCAGGAGTAATTCCTAAGTGCAGAGCCAGGAGTAACCCCTGAGCGCCGCCGGGTGTGACCCAAAAAGCAGAAAAAAAAAATACAACGGAAAAGGTGTTTTATTTATTTCTCCAGTGTAAATTTATATTCAGCAGTACTTTTTATTCTTCTCTTTGATTCCTGTGTGCTTATAAAACCTAGGAAAAAAGAAAATAAACATAAGACAAAACTACCCACTGGACTCCGGTAATGCCTTCTTCCTGGGATCTTCCCTCTTTCCTAACGTTTAACCAATTAATATTTTTTTGTTTGATCTTTGAGCTGTTTTTCCTCAGGTCTGTTAAACAATGTTAGTGGATCTTGCTGCTTGTTCTCATTGCGTCCTTTATCTCTTTGTTATTACTGATTAATGTCTGCCCATAATAGACTTGGTGATAGTAATAACTGTGTCCTATCACTATTTTAGTGTTTATTTATTTTAATTTAATTTAATTTATTTATTTTTTGCCTGGCAAGCTACCCGTGTTTTTGCCTGGCAAGCTACCCGTGTTGTATTTGATATGCCAAATACTAGTAACAATTATTGACCTCATTCCGGAATGGATTGTGGCTCTTTATGTTCCTGGAGCAAGCAGATGCCCTTGGGCTCTACTAGCATGAGACAGGACATATGAAGATGTTACTGGGGCCCGCTCGAGCAAATCGATGATGAACGGGAAGACAGTGACAGTGACAGTTTTTTTTTTTTTAGCATTTTTGGGTCACATCCGGCAATGCTCAGGGGCTACTCCTGGCTCTGGACTCAGGAATTACTCCTGGTGGTGTTTAGTGTTTAATATAGAGTAACTCCATACATTTTAAAGAAATCAGTGAAGAGGTTGGAGAGATAGTATAGGGGGTTAAGGCCATATGCCTAGCATAGGACTGACTCAGCAGTGACCACAATTATAGAGCCAGGAGTAATCAGTGAATCCCAAGCTCCAGTGGATGGAGCACAGCCTCTAGCCCATATCCCGAAAAAAATCAACTCCTTAAGAAAAATTTAACTGTCTTTATCTCTTACCTATCTCTGTCTCTCTGTCTCTGTCTCTATCTATCATCTATCCATCCATCCATCCATCCATCCATCCATCCATCCATCCATCCATCCATCCATCCATCCATCATCTATCTATATCTATATCTCAGGGATCACTTCTGGCAGAGCTTGGGGACTGGACTGGATTGTGGCTTTGACTCCTCATTTGATATATTTTATTTCATGTTTTTCTGTGAGCCTTTGTACACATGAAGGTATGGATATACACATACATATGTGTGTATACTGTATATGCATGTGTACATACTTTTGCAATGTAGTTTCACCTAGTATAGTAGTGGCACTTTGAAATTAACAAAGGAAGATAAAAGTTGCCCTTCAGTGTCGGGGAGCTACTGGGGTCCCCAATAGTACCAGGAAGCGAGTTCCCTTCTACTGCCGAAGCTGGCGGGGAATGGATGAAAACTCAGGAATCTGATGCAGTTTTAAAAGGACTTTACTATCACAGGTTCCAGTATACAATCTAAGAGCAGGGAAAACCTCCAGACTCTGGATTCCCAGCTAGGCCTCAGCCACGTGTAGGCCAAGATGGCTGCCACCACATGTTGAAGCCCAACAGGACGGAGTAGCAAACTGCCAAGGGAAGCCGAAATGGCAAAAGAGAGAGCTTCTTTCTTCTTGCAACTTATTTTATAGATAGAAACCCGCCAAAACTTCCCAGCCCAGCCCATTGTGGGCTGGGTTAGAAATGAAAAGAGTTAATAGTTTTATTGAAATGCAGCACTTCAGGTGACCTTCTGGCATTTACAAGTACCCAGAGCTGATTCAAAACCTTCCTAGCAGATCGGGGAGGAGCTGCAAGCTAAATGTAGCTGGAAGTTAAATAGGGCTTCACCCAACACTTCAGTCCTTTTATTACAGTACAAAGTGAAAAATTGTATTTGTTGTTGCTGTTGTTTATGTGGAGCCACTCCCTGTGGTCCTCAGGCTCTGGGTTTATTTATTTGGCAGTGCTCCAAGTTCCTTGTGTCTAGGATCAGACCTCGAATCTCACACATGTAAGACATGTACTTTACAAAGTGAGCCATGTCCCTGGTCCGCAAATCAGCAAGCTGGCTTCTGGCAAGGATTAAGCACAATAGACCGTATCCACACGGTAACCAAACTCATTGAGGTTTGTAGCGAGTACAAGATGCCGCTCTGTCTCACATTCATTGATGTAAAGAAAGCCTTTGATTCTGTGGAGACTGAAGCAGTCATCGAAGCCCTAGCCAAACAGGGTGTTCAAATCCAGTACATCAAGATCCTTCGTGAGCTGTATTACGGATTTACCACCAGGATCTCACCATTCTACAAGGAAGTGATCATTGATGTCAAAAGAGGGGTTCGACAGGCTGATACCATTTCCCCCAAAACTGTTCAGCGCCACCCTTGAGAACATCATGCGACTATTAGAATGGGAAGGAATGAGAGTAAAGATAGATGGTCGGCAACTACACCACCTCCGCTTTGCTGATGACATCGTTCTAATAATACCAAACATTAGCCAAGAGGCACAAATGTTGGTTGACTTTGACCGAGAATGTGGAAAGATAGGTCTACAGCTGAATCTAAAGAAATCTATGTTTATGAAAAATGAACTAGTTCCGGAGGCCCCATTCACTATCAATGGAACATACATCCCTGAATGCAGCAGTTATGTGTACCTAGGTCGAGAAGTCAACATGATGAATGACCTAAAACCTGAGCTGTGCAGGAGGAAGAGAGCAGCATGGAATGCCTTCAAAGGCATCGAAGAAATTGCTAAAAGGACAAAGAACTTCCGGCTCCGGGCACATCTCTTTGACTCCACCCATTCTCCCTGCATTAACATACGCCTCAGAGACCTGGGCCCTACAAAAGCAGGATGAGAATGCTATTCGGGTCTCCCAGAGAGGACTCGAAAGAGCTATGCTTGGAATATCACGCCTCACTCAAGTGAGAGAAGGAATCTGGAGTTCTGACCTCCTCGCTATTCCAGAATCAGGGACGCTGTCTCGTTTGCCAAGGCATCAAAAATCAGATGGGCTGGACATGGAGACAACCGCTGGACTAGAGCTGTTACCGACTGGATCCCACGGGATGTCAAAAGATCACGTGGCCGCCCACCTACAAGATGGCCAGACTTCTTCATCAAGACCCTGAAGGAATGGTTTGAGGCTCTTCATATTCCTGAATCAACCAGATGCCATTGGGCTACACTGGTGCCCGCTCGAGCAAATCGATGAATAACAGGATTCAAGTGATCAAGTGATCAAGTTCAGTGAAAAAATAATTCTTAGGCTTTATTGAATCTCTTTCTAGAGGCATCCGAAGTCTTTCAAGACTAGATTCTACCGTCCCTTTTAGAAATTCTTCCCTTCTGTACACATTTTGGCTGAGTTTATCCTCTCTTTGTAGACGTTCTTAAGTTCGTTCACCTTATATTTTCTGGCATCCATTTCTTTATTTTTTCCGCCCTCTCTGCACTATCTCAGCTATTTCCTCTCTATCCATTTTCCAGCCCACCTCAAAGTTCCATCTGCTATAACACATTTTCTTCTCAGTTCATAGCATTTATTACCTGTGTTTGCCCTTTGTCATTACCAATTTACCAATCCAAGGGCTGTTCTCTTGGATTCTTTACTTCTCTGTTTGCTTGTTTTAGTTATAAACATTATTAGATGACCAGAGATAGATATTTATCTCTTGTTTTTTTTTTGTATTAGTCACTTATGCTGGCACAATTTCTCAGTAGTTTATTTGTTGAAGTATAAAAATTTTGCCTCTGAGGACTAGGGGTACTCAAATGATAGACCACATACCTAGTGTGTGAGAGGTATATTTGCCCACCACCCCCCCCCCCACCCCAGCATTGCATGCCTTCACCTTCCCAACATCTCTGTATGGCCCTGGTGGTTCTGATCACCCCAGGAGTGGCCTTGATATAATCTATTAAAGGAGCTGGGGCTATAGCTCAAAGGCCTAGAGGTCATGCCTTACGAGTGGAGGACCTGAGTTTGGTTCCTTGCTCAACATGGCCCCTTAGTACCACAGGATTGATCCTTGGTGGACTCTGTATCACTGGGAGTGGTCCTCAGGAGAACCACCCCAAATAGATTACTTAAGTGTTTTTATCCTATTAGATAACATATTTTTTAAGAATTATCTTTTTTTTTTTCTTAGGAGGTCCACACTGGCAGTGCCTAGGGATCAGTTCTATTGAATGTGGGGAACAGAGTATGATTTGAATTGAGGGCCTTGCAATGCCAGGCTTGTGTTCTATCACTTTAACCAGCTTATTATTATTATTTTTTTAACGTTTTATTATACCACTGTGATATATATAATTACAAGATGTTCATGTTGGGTTTCCGTCATACAGTGTTCCAGCACACATTCTTCCACCAGTGCCCATTTCCCACCACCATGTCCTCAATTCCCTCTTCCTCCCCTGCCTGCCTCTAAGACAGGTTCTTTATCTCTTTTCTCTTTCTCTATCTCTCTTTCTCTATTCCTTCTCTTACATATTGTGGATTGTAATACATACACTTAAAGGTTATCATGTGTATCTTTTTGCCGGTATTTTATGCTCAGTTCTAGAATGGTATTAGCACTTTCGACAATTATTAGCACACTGTTCCCTTCTCTGTTTTACCTAACCTCTGACTCCCACACATTTGTGGTAATTTCCACCTTTGACAAGACCTCCTTATCCATGTTAGGCCTTACCTTGGTATTGGTATAAATGTGTGTGTGTGTGTGTGTGTGTGTGTATAATGTGTGTGTGTATATATATATATATATATATATATATAGAGAGAGAGAGAGAGAGAGAGAGAGAGAGAGAGAGAGTTTCTGTTCATTTCTTCTCCCCATTTGTTTGATGGGGTTGGTTGGTTGTTTTCTTCTTGTAAAGTTCTACCTGTGCCTGATATATCCTGGATATTAACCCCTTGTCAGATGGGTATTGGGTGAATATTCTTTCCCATTCTGTGGACTGTCTTTGTATCTTGGTCACTGTTTCTTTTGATGTGAAGAAGCTTTTTTAGTGTCATGTAGACCCATATGTTTACTTTGCTTCTCGTTGCTTTGTTAGTGGTGGTTCACCTTTGAAGAAGCCTTTAGCCTCAGTGTCGTGGAAGGTTTTTCCTTTATTTTCTTCAGCATACTTTATGGATTCAGGTCTGATATTGAGATCTTTAATCCATTTTGATCTTATTTTTGTGTATGGTGTTAGACAGAGGTCCAGATTCAATTTTTTAAATGAAGCTGCCCAGTTTTTCCAACACCACTTGTTTTTATACCACCATGAGGCATACAATTACAAAGGTGTTCATAATTGGTTCTTGGTAATACAGTATTCCAGCACCCATCCCTCCACCAGTGCCCCATTTCTACCACCAATGTACCCCACCCTCTCCCACCCACCCCCAGGCTGCCTCAATAGCAGGTAGCCCTGTTTCCTCTCTCTCTCTCTCTCTCTCTGTCTCTCTCCCTCTGTCTCTGCATCTCTCTCCCTCTTCTTTTACACATTGTGGCTAGCCCTGCAGATATTTAGAGTTTATCACTTAAGTCTCTGTGTATATTCAATGGCGAGTTTTAATCTGTCATTACCATTTCCCACACTTAGTAAAACACTGGTATCTATTTATATCTATTAATGAATGCAGTCATTCTATATCTGTCCTTTTCCTTCTGACTAATTTCACTCAGTATGATAGTCTCCATGTCTATCCATTTGCAGGTAAATTTCATAATTTCATCTTTTCTGACAGCTGCATAGTATTCCATAGGGTAGATGAACCACAGTTTCTTTAGCCAGTCCTCTGTTCTCTGGCATTTAGGTTGTTTCCAGATTCTAGCTATAGTGAATAGAGCAGAGATGAATAAAGAAGTACAGATAGTGTTTCTGCCCGGTGTTTTTCGGCCTCTCGGGTATATTCCCAGGAGCAACACCACTTCTTGAAGCAGCTTTCCTTGCTCTATTTCGGACTCTTTGCACCTTTATCAAAGATTAAATGATCGGGGCGGAGTGATAGCCCAGCGGGTAGGGTGTTTGCCTTGCACGCCGGCCGGCCTGTGCCGGCCTGGGTTCGATCCCGGCATCCCATATGGTCCCCCGAGCACCGCCACGAGTAATTCCTGAGTGCAGAGCCAGGAGTAACCCCTGAGCATCGCCAGGTGTGACCCAAAAAGCAAAAAAAAAAAAAAAACAACAAAGATTAAATGATCATGTATTTGAGGTTCGGTGTCAGGATAGTCAACTCTATTCCATAGGTTCACAGATCTGTTTTTATTCCAATACCATGCTGTTTTAATTACTACCACTTTGTACTACAGTTTGAAGTTGGGAAAGGTGATGCCTCCCATCTTCTTTTTCCTGAGGATTGCTTTAGCTATCTGTGGGGGTTTATTATTCCATATGGATTTCAGGAGTGTTTGGTCAATTTCTTTGAAGAATGTCATGGCTATCCTTATAGGGACCACATTGAATCTGTACTAAGCTCTAGGGAGTAATACCATTTTGACGATGTTAATTCTCCCCCATCAATAAGCAGGGAATGTGTCTCCATTTTCTCGTGTCTTCTTTTATTTTTCTTGTCTCCCTCTTATTTCTTGAAGCAGTGTTTTGTACTTTTCTTTGTACATGTCCTTTACACACTTGGTTAAGCTTATTCTCAGGTATTTGATTTTTGTGACACAATTGTGAATGGAATTGTTTTCTTAATATCCCTTTCTTTTTGTTATTTGTATATAGGAAAACCACTGTGTTTGGGAATATATTTTGTACTCTGCCACTCTATTATAAATATCTATTGTTTCTAGGAGTTTTTTGGCCAAGAGTTTAGGGTTCTCTAGGTATAATATGTCATCTGCGAATAATGATAGCTTGAATTCTTCCTTGCCTATCTGGATGCCCTTAATGTCCTTTTCTTCTCTGATTGCTATGGCAAGTACTTCCAGTACTATATTGAGTTAAACAGGTGAGAGGGGGCAACCTTGTCTTGTCCCTGATCTGAAGGGGAAGGCTTTTAATTTTTCCCCATTGAGAATGATGTTCGCTGTGGGCTTTTGGTAGATGGCTTTGACTATATTGAGGAAGGTTCCTTCAATTCCCATTTTCTGGAGGGTTTTAATCATGAATGGGTGTTGGATCTTGTCAAATGCTTTCTCTGCTGGGGGCGGAGTGGTAGTACAGTGGGTAGGGCTTTTGCTTTGCATGCGGCCGACCGGGTTCAATCCCCAGCATCCCATATGGTCCCCCCACATGGTACCAAGAGTGATTCCTGAGCACAGAGCCAGGAGCAGCCCCTGAGCATCTCTGGGTGTGACCCAAAAAAAAAAAAAAAAAAAAATGCTTTCTCTGCATCTATTGATATGATCATATGATTTTTTTCTCTTTTTTGATATGATGTATTATGTTGATTGACTTGAGAATGTTGAATCATCCTTGCATTCCCGGGATGAATCCTACTTGGTCATGATGTATAATCTTCTTGATGAGTCTTTGGATTCTGTTTGCTAGTATTTTGTTGAAGATCTTAGCATCTGTGTTCATCAGGGAGATTGGTTTGTAGTTTTCTTTCTTTGCGTTGTCTCTCCCTGCTTTGGGTATCAGTGTGATATGTGCTTCGTAGCAGCTGTTTGGGAATATTTTTGTTTCTTCTATTTCCTGAAAGGCCTTGAAAAGGACTGTTAGTAGTTCCTCCTTAAAGGTTTGGTAGAATTCACTACTGAATCCATCTGGACCTGGGCTTTTGTGTTTGGGCAGACTTTTTAATTCTATCACTATCACTATCTTCCTGTTCATCATTGATTTGCTCGAGCGGGCTCCAGTAATATCTCCATATGTCCTCTCTCATGCTAGTAGAGCTAAAGGGCATCTGCTCGCTCCAGGAACAAGCCAGACGACCACCCCACTCCATGAGGGCCACCATTTTTCACATCCGGACCTCCCTTTCATCAGAATTCCATCCAGCAGACGAGCCTATCATAGCCCGACTAGTGCTGCTGCATGGTTCATCAATAAATGCTATATTTAGAGGTGACTACAAGAGTATGCCACGCACACGGCAAGCCTGGCAAGCTGCCCGTGTCGTATTTGATATGCCAAATACCAGTAACAATTATGTTAGGTCATTCCCATGACCTAATATAATGGTTTGAGGCTCTTTATGTTCTTGGAGACTTTTAATTACTGTTTCTATTTCCTCAATGGTGATAGGCTTATTCAGGTGTTGCAGGTCTTATTTCAGCCTTGGGAGGTTATAGGACTTCAGGAATTTATCCATTTGTTCCAGATTCTCATGTTTTACGGCATACAGACTCTCAAAGTAATCTCTGATGATCTTTTTGGATTTCTGTGGTTTCTGTTGTGATTTCACCATTTTTATTTCTGATTCTGTTTATTTGGGTTCTCTCTTTTCCTGTCCTTACAAGTCTTGCCAGTGGTTTGTCGACCTTGTTTATTTTTTTCAAAGAACCAGCTCTTGGTTTCATTAATCTTTTGGATTGTTTTTTGGGTTTCCAACTCATTGATTTCCTCCCTAAGTTTTATTACTTCCTTCTTTCTGCCTGGATTGGGCTTTTGTTGGTCTTTTTTTCTCATGCTTTCAGCTGTGTAGTCAGGTTATTTATGTGGGCCCTTTCTTCTTTCTTGATGAATGCTTGCAGGTCTATAAACTTTCTCTTAACATGACTTTTGCTGTGTTCCACAAGTTCTTATAGTTGGTGTCTTCATTTTCATTTGTTTACAGGAATCTTCAGATTTCCTGTTTGATTTCTTCTATGAACCATTGATTGTTCAGCAGGGAGCTGTTCAGTTTCCAGGTGTTTGGTTTGATTCTCTGTTTCTGTGTATGGTTGACACAATTTCTTTTCTTTTTCTTTTTTTTTTTTTTTGGGTCATACCCGGCGATGCTCAGGGGTTTCTCCTGGCTCTGCACTCAGGAATTACTCCTGGCGGTGCTTAAGGGACCATATGGGATACCGGGGATCGAACCTGGGCCGGCATGGGCCAGCCGCATGCAAGGCAAACGCCTTACCTGCTGGACTATTGCTCCGGCTCCCAGTTGACACAATTTCTATCTTTTTCATTTTATTGAGGTATGCTTTGTGGCTCAGCATGTGGTCTATCTTGGGAAATGTTCCATGCGCACTGGAGAAAAATGTGTTTTCAGCTTTTTTGGCATGAAAAGCCCTCTATATATCCACTAGCTCTCTTTCTTCCATTTCTTCCTTCAGGGCCAATATTTCCTTGGTGAGTTTCAGTCTTGTCAATCTATCCATAGTTGATAGAGCAGTGTTGAAGTCTCCAACTATTATTGTGCTACTGTTAATGTCTTCTTTGAGGTCTATTAGCAGTTGTTTTAAGTATTTTGCTGACCCCTCGTTGTGTGCATATATGTTTAGTAGCGTAATTTCTTCCTGGTATACATACCCCTTAATTAACAAGAAATCACCTTCATTGTTCCTTCTAACCTTTTTCAGCCTGAAGTCTATATTATCCAATACTAGTATGGCCACACTGGCCTTTTTGGAGTTGTTTACGTGGAGAATTGTCTTCCAACCTTTGGTGTTGAGTTCATGTTTGCTCTGATTATTCAGATGTGTTTCTTGTAGACAGCAGAATGTTGGGTTCAAATTTTGTGCATGGTGTTAGACACAGGTCCAAATTCATTTTTTTACATGTTGCTGCCCAGTTTTCCCAACACCACTTGTTGAAGAGGTTTTCCTTACTCCATTTTAGACTCGTTGCATCTTTATCAGAGATTAAATGATCATGTGTTTGAGGTTGGCCACCCTAGTTCTTTACTTGCAGTATTCTGAACAATGTTATGACAGTTGTTCAGACTCAGCACGGCTCAATTTAATCTCCTCGATGTTGTGGGTACCATGTTTATTAAATGACAGATTTTATTGGTATTTTTAGTGATTTGAATGCCAAACTTTCCTGTTGCTGTAGGTAGTGTTGGAATCCAAGAATCCTATCCCCTTCAAGAGACACTCACTTGGGAATGCAATCACCAAAGCAGAGTTTATTGGGCTGGGTAGCCAGGGTCAGGCTCACACATGGACACGCAGGTCTGTTAGGCAGGGAAGACTCAGAGCCTCCTTAAAGGTGATCTTATATATCCTCTTACCGGCCGTTACAGCAGAGCCCGCACAGTACATGGCCAATGAGTTTGGAACCCCACATACATCTCCAGCGTATCCATTCAAAGGTACATCACTTCTACCCTATAGATTCAGAGATCAGCATTAAGTTGTGTGGTTACATGAGCAAGCAGGCAGGGCACAGCTTGCACGTACACACAGGCAGGGCACGTCTCATACATACATCCTGTCTTTCACAACCCGCCCACATTCCGTAGGTCCTCACCTTGTTTATCTTATCCCACCGTGGCATCCTGGGTCGAGGGGCATCTTGTACTGGTCTCAGCTAAGGGAATCTGTTGGTGTCCCTTTCTGTAGTAAGATAATAAAGACGGTTTTAAAGTTTTTCCTTAGGATCCAGCCTGCCTATTGTGGTGGGGCTTAAGTTCCCTAGGAATTATAACTAGTGATCAAAATTTGGTATCAGATGTTCAGAGCCTGTTTTCTTCTGACACAGAAGATGAAAAGATATTCCTAATGAAGACTAATTAGTTGAACTTGCTTTCATATGACCTATTCATCAAACTACTAAACTCCAGAATGGAGATTGTGTTGATGGGGTTTTGCTCTTTTCGTTTAGGTACAAAGAAGGTGGTGAAGCTTTATTAATTTTACTTCCTTCAGAAGAGAAAGGGATGGTACAGCAACTTCTGCAGAGGAAAGTACCTGTGAAGGAAATCAAGTAAGAGCATTTTGAGGTCTTACTGGTCTCTTAGGAAAAGAAGAACATGGGATTTTCCCCCTCCCTCTGAATTCTTTATTTTTCTGCTGTATTCGCCACCCCTCCCTTTTTTTCATTAATAATTTATTGATTTTTCTTTCTTCTTTCTTGACGGGAGTCTCCCAGTGGTGCTCAGGGAGCTTGGGTGCCATCATTTCGGGATATTCTCAGACAGCCATGCTGGTTCATTGCTTGGGGCTGTCCATGGCCCCTGAAAATGCTTGGGGGCATATGGTGCCAGGGATTTAGCTAGGGTCACCTGCAAGCAGGGCATATGTCATAACCTCTGTACTTTCCTCCTTGCCCTGATTTTTTTTTTTTTTTTTTGCTTTTTTTGGGTCACACCCGACAATGCTCAGGGGTTTCTCCTGGCTCTGCACTCAGGAATCACTCCTCTTGCCCTGATTTTTTAAAAAATTTTTTTATTATACCACTGTGCGATATACAATTAAAATTATGTTCATGATTGGGATTTTTTATTATACCACCCTGCGATATACAATTAAAATTATGTTCATGATTGGGATTTTTTATTATACCACCGTGCGATATACAATTAAAATTATGTTCATGATTGGGTTTCAGTTACACGTTTTGTCAGAACCCGTCCTTCCACCAGTGCCCCACTCCCACCACCAATGTCCCAAATTCCCTCCCTGTCCCCCAGCCTGCCTCTATAACAGGCACTATTCCTTTTCTTTCTCTCTCTTTCTCTCTTTCTCTCTCTCTCTCATTTTGAAATATTTTATTATACCACCGTTAGATACACAATTACAAGATGTTCATGTTTGAATTTTGTTTCTACATTTCCAACACCCATCCCTCCACCCCTGCCCATCTCCCATCACCAGCGTCCCCACCTCTCTCCCCCCTTCCCCCAGTCTGCCTCCATGGCAGATACTTTATCTCCTTTCTCTCTTTCTCTCTCTCTCTCCTTCTCACTCCCCTTTCTTACACATTGTAGATTGTAATATATTCTAGAACATGATTGGTTCCACTAGTTTGATGTACCGTGTCTGGACCACGAAAATGGCAGCAATTATCGTGGGCGAGTCTCATCTGGCTGTTTCCGAGGCCCTACAGAGGTTTTGGGCCCACTCCCAAAAGCCATCTTTCCTCCTGGAAGCCTCATGGTCATTGGAGCTAGTCGAGAGCTGGATGGCAGCTCTCCCTCGTGTGTCTGAGTCTTCATCTTTCTATCTCTATTTCTGTCTCTGTGTTTCTGTCTCTCTTCTCCTACACCTGTGACTTGCCTTACGGTTTATGATGCGATTATGTATGTGTGTATTCAGTAGTGAGTTCTAGAGTGACATTATAGTTCCTCATTCCCCATCAACCTCCCCGTTTGTTACGACTACAATGATCATTGTGGTGTACAGATGTGAAAGATCCTGGGAAGGACCTGGTC
Organism: Cryptotis parvus; assembly: GCA_021461705.1. Lineage (NCBI taxonomy): Eukaryota > Metazoa > Chordata > Mammalia > Eulipotyphla > Soricidae > Cryptotis > Cryptotis parvus. The sequence continues at coordinate 71,626 of JAJIBD010025629.1, forward strand.
CTAGCCTACTTTGTTATCTAAACCTCTTGTGTGGCTGTGCACTGTCACAGCTATGTGTCTGGTCTGCCCCTTGTCAGGTTCATCTGGTTGTGGAGACTGTGTGCTCGTAGCCACGCCCACCGGCATGGAGAGGGAGGAACCCAAATCCCTTCTCCTATTTTGGCCAGCGTGGCTTCCCCCCCACATGACTGCTTTACCCTAGTAGCTACGTTGGTCTCAGCGGGGACTAGCCGATTCCTCAGAGACTCCATGGGCTGCTCCACATGGGCAGTGCAGCTGTGCGTCTGGTCTGTCCCTTGTCCAGTTCATCTCTATTGTTACTGTTTTTGGCATATCGTTTACACCACGGGTATCTTGCCAGGCTCTGCCATGGCTCTAGGTTCATCCCAGGGGGCTCAGTCTTTTCCTTTTTCAGACCATCCACCATCCAGGGTCCACAGGGCAGAGCCCCGGGGTGTAGACAAGCCTGTCTCCTGTCTGCCACCTGCCAATGCAGCTGGGCCTGCAGTCACACCTCCAAAATCTCTCTCTTGTCTTACACATTGTGGTTTGCCCTACAGACATTTAGGGATTATTATGTAATTCCCTTTGTGTACATTCAATGTTCAGTTCTAGTGTGGCATTAACGTTTGTCCTGATTTTTATTCTCTTTTGGGGAGGTGAGAGGTGTGGAGGCGGGGCACAGCCACTGGTCCCTCAGGGCTTACTCATGGTCATGTGCTGAGGGATCACTCCTGGTGGAGCTTGGGGGTCATATTGGGTGCCAGAGATCAAAGCCAGGCTGTCCGTGTGCAAGGCAGTGCCGTGCCCTCCCTGCCCTACCTGCTGTTGCTCTGACCCCAGGTGTGACCTTTTATTTTCTGTTTGTATTCATTTAAAACATTTTGTAACTTTCTAGGATCTTTTAATTCCTGCATGTTTATGCATTTTCAGTATACAGTTTCCAGATGGAAGTGTAGTTAGTGCTGATTGTGATGCCGAGCTCCTGTCTGATTTCTGTTCACCACCTCACAGTGGACACCTTCAGCTGTTTCACCTGCCTCTGTCAGTAGCCTACTTTGGTAGCCGCTATTCTCTTGTCAGAATCGAAGTTTATTTTTGTTTGGCTTGGTTATTTGTTTTGTTTTCTTTTTGATCTTCCACGAATGGGTGAAACCATGTACTATCTGTCTTTTTTCCTTTTCACTCTTTTCACTTGTACTGGGGCACTTTAAACACTTTGACTTGATTTTTCTTGAAGATTGTTTGGAGGGTGGATAGATAAAGGAGTAGTGGTTAGCATTTGAGATGAGGCAAGATTGACCATGAGTTGATGGTCAACTATCTATAACCACCATAGCTTTTCACAAACAGCATGACTGATTTCTTACCTAAGTCCTGCTAAAAATTTTATTCTTGGACCTGAGTGATAGCACAGTGGGAGTGCAGTTGGCATGCCCATCGCCAACCTGTATTTGAGCTCTGGCATCCCATTTGGTCCCCTGAGCACTGCCATGAGTAATTCCTGATTGCTGAGCCAGGAGTAACCCCTGAGCATTGCCAGGCGGGACCCAAAAACCCAAACCAAAAAAAAAAAATTCTTCCTATACTCTAATTGGGCAGAGTTGAATAGTAATCCTTTTTAGATCATCTTGATCTGATAATTCTTTTCCATTTCTTTATTATTTATAATACAAAGGAGTCAAAATTATACTAGTATGATTTAAAATAAAAGTAATGCTTAAAATGGAAAAGAAATAGCTTAGGAAAATCTCTACTATGTTCAGTTTTAAAATTTGAGATGTTTCAGTTTTAACCTTTATCTTCTTGTTTCTAAGAATCAATCCAGAAAAACTTATAGATGTCCAGAAAAAATTGGAATCCTTTTTAGCTCAAGATCAAGATTTAAAAGAGAGAGCTCAGAGGGTAAGTTACCTTTGAATGGGATACCTGCAGAAGTTCCTTTTTATGATTGTCTGCTACTTCTGGTGGCATGTTTATACTTTATTCAAACAGCAATTTTCAAATCAGCTTAATGTATTTAAATTTTGAAAAATTCTGCCTCATAATCTGGAAAGTTGCCTGCTACTTGTCCACATTGTTATTACCAACTTAAAAAGCCTTCAGTCCACAATAGCCGGGTCTCTAGTATGCCTGATCAAGCTGACAACGTCTGGGACTGGGATGTGACTACGTGCTAGAGGTCCTGGGTTTGGATCCTTGCACCTCGTCGCCCCTCCAAAAGCTACCGACTTTAGATGTCTTCAGTAGTTTTAGTAACTCTGTACATTGTTTATATAGGTTAAATTTATAGTAAGAATAAAACTTCCTTTACATTTTCTTAAGGAGATTTTTACCCGTAAATATGACACAGTGACCGCCTAAATTGCTTTTCTGGACTTAGAAATCCTTTTAATTAGGAAACTCACAAGGAAGTGTTATTTTTATGGAACTCAGTTTTTAGTTCTTAGTGTGTCTGGCTAAGAGCAGATTCTTAGACAAGGAAGATGTGGAATTATTTTTGGATTTTGCTTACAGCCATCCTGTCATTGAATTGACAGCTGTTTGAATTCCTGTCATTGAAGTGCCTTATCTTCACTGATTCTTATTTATATTGTAGTTACCAGCACAACAGTGATAAATCCGCCTGCATTTCCGTATCACATGACACTGAGTTGGTGACTAGAGTCTATTCAGAATGAGAATTCGATTTCAGCAGATGGATGAATTGGGAGGGAGGAAGGAGACGAGGCAGGGAGAGGGAGTCCTAAGTAAGGAGAGAGCCTGAACAGGGATGCCATTTACCAGGTTTTAGGGTATGGGTTAGAAATTGAATACCTTAGATTTTTTTCCCTAAGTTTTCCTTTGTTGCGGTGTTGCGGATTGATCCCAGGTTTGGAGAGTGAGCCCAGGTCATCACACACAGGAGGTATATGACCTACTACTAGGCGACATTTCCAGGCCTCTCAGGCTTCAACTTATCTGTCTGTCTGTCTGTCTGTCTACTATCTACTTATTTTTGTACTTATTTATCTACATATTTATATATCTGTATTCATCCATCCATCCATTTATTTATTCTTATTTATTTATCTATTTATCTGTTCATTCATTCATCTATTTATTTATCTATTTATTTATACAGTCAGTCAGCTGTCCATCTATTCATCTATCTATTTATCTATATTAATCTTTCTATCTAGATTTATTTATTCATGGCTTTTGGGTCATACCAGGCTGCTCAGGGGTCGCCCCTGGCTGTGAACTCAATAATTACTCTTGGTAGTGCTTGAGGGACCGTGTGGGATGGCAGGGATCGAACCCAGGATGGATATGTGCAAGGCAAATGCCTTACTCGCTGTGCAGACTCACTACCCGCTGTAGTATCACTCCAGCCCCACTCTCAGATTTTTTTTTTTTTAAAAAATTTTTTATTTTCCCACCGTGAGACATACAATTACAAAGGTGTTCATAATTGGTTCTTGGTAATACAGTATTCCAGCACCCATCCCTCCACCAGTGCCCTATTTCCACCACCAATGTACCCCACTCCCTCCCGCCCACCCCCAGGATGCCTCAATAGTAGGTAGCCACGCGTTTCCTCTCTTTCTCTCTGTCTCTGCATCTCTCTCCCTCTTCTTTTTTACACATTGTGGCTAGCCCTGCAGATATTTAGAGTTTATCACTTAAGTTTCTTTGTGTTCCTCCAGACCCTCCACCTGCCCTCTCTCCGCCCCTCAGACAGCGGGGGTGGGGGTGGGGTGGGGGAGGTCGCGGGGTGGGTGGGCAGGGACTACCCTCAGCCAGCAAAGCTGGGCGCATTTCCACCGAGGTGGTGGCTTCTACTCAGACTATACCACCTACACGGTAAAGCCTGGAAAGCTACAGTGTTTTATTTACTTTTTATGCCAAAGACTAGTATCTATTATGGACCTCAGTTCCATAACCTGAAGAATGGTTTCGGGCTCCTCCTGTCCCTGTAGCAAGTAGATGACCTTGGGTTGCACTTGCTTGTGACAGGACTAACGGAGATGTTACTAGTGCCAACTCAAGCAAATCTATGAACAATGGGAAGACAGTCTCTTTGTGTATATTCAATGGTGAGTTTTAATCTGCCATTACCATTTCCCACACTTAGTAAAACACTGGTATCTATTTATATCCTATTAATGAATGCAGTCATTCTATATCTGTCCTTTTCCTTCTGACTAATTTCACTCAGCATGATAGTCTCCATGTCCATCCATTTGCAGGTAAATTTCATAATTTCATCTTTTCTCACAGCCGCATAGTATTCCATAGTGTAGATGAACCACAGTTTCTTTAGCCAGTCCTCTGTTCTCAGGTATTTAGGTTGTTTCCAGATTCTAGCTATAGGGAATAGAGCAGAGATGAACAAAGGAGTACAGATAGTGTTTCTGCTATGTGTTTTTTGGTCTCTCGGGTATATTCCCAGCAGTGCTATTGCTGAATCAAATGGGAGCTCAATATCTAGTTTTCGGAGGAATGCCCATATTGTTTTCCAAAAGGACTGGACCAGTCGGCACTCCCACCAACAGTGGATCAGAGTCCCTTTTTCCCCACATCCACGCCAGCACCGGTTGTTCTTGCTGTTTTGGATGTGTGCCATTCTCTGTGGTGTGAGATGGTACCTCATTGTTGTTTTGATTTGCATCTCCCTGATGATTAAAGACGAAGAGCACTTTTTCATATGCCTTTTGGCCATTCGAATTTCTTCTTTTTGGAAGCTTCTGTTCATTTCTTCTCCCCATTTTTTTGATGGGATTGGCTGTTTTTTTCTTGTGAAGTGCTACCAGTGCCTTATATATCCTGGATATTAACCTCTTGTCAGATGGGTATTGGGTGAATATCCTTTCCCACTCTGTGGATTGTCTTTGTATCTTGGTCACCATTTCTTTTGAGATGCAGAAGCTTTTCAATTTTATCTAATCCCATTTGTTTATCTTTGCTTCCATTTGCTTGATCAGTGGTGTGTCGTCTTTAAAGATACTTTTAGTTTCGATGTCGTAGAGCGCTTCTCCTATGTTTTCTTCAATGTGCCTTATAGATTCATGTCTGATGTTGAGATCTATAATCCATTTTGATCTGTGCATGGCATTAGAAGGAGGTCTAAGTTCATTTTTTTCACACGTAGCTTCCCAGTTTTCCCAGAACCATTTGTTGAAGAAGCTTTCTTTGCTCCACTTAATATTTTTTGCTCCTTTATCGAAGATTAAGTGGTAGTATATTTGAGAGTGTGTTTCAGGATATTCATTTCTATTCCATAGGCCTACGGGTCTGTCTCTATACCAATACCACACTGTCTTAATTACAACTGCTCTGTAGTAGAGCTTGAGGTTGGGGAAAGTGATACCCCCAATCTTCTTTTTTCCCAAGGATTGCTTTAGCTATTCGTAGGGGTTTATTATTCCATACAAATTTCAGGAGTGTTTGTTCAATTTCTTTGAAGAACATCATGGGTGTCTTTATAGGGACTGCATTGAATCTGTATAAAGCTCTAGGGAGTATTACCATTTTGATAATGTTAATCCTTCCAATCCATGAGCAGGGAATGTGTCTCCATTTCCTCAGGTCCTCTTTTATTTCCTGAAGTAATGTTTTGTAGTTTTCTTTGTAGAGATCCTTTACATTCTTTTTTTTTTTTGGTCATACCTGGCAATGCTCAGGGGTTACTCCTGGCGGTGCTCAGGGGACCACATGGGTTGCCAGGGATCGAACCCGGGCCAGCACAGGCCGTCCGCGGCAACGCAAACACCCTACCCACTGGGCTATCGCCTTGGCCCCTCCTTTGCATTCTTTGTCAAACTGATTCCTAGGTATTTGATTTTCTGTGGCGCAATTGTGAATGGGATAGTTTCTTTAATGTCCCTTTCTTCTCTTCTGCTGTTTGCATATGGAAGGCCATTGATTTTGTGTATTGATTTTGTACCCTGTCACTCTACTATAAGAATGTATTATTTCTAGTACCCTCTTGGTAGAGAGTTTTGGGTTTTCCAGGTATAATATCATGTCTGCAAATAGTGATAACTTGGCTTCTTCCCTTCCTATCCGGATGCCCTTAATGTCTTTTTTGTTCGCTGATTGCTATGGCAAGTACTTCCCGTACTATATTGAATAGAAGTGGTGAGAGTGGGCAGCCTTGTGTTGTCCCTGATCTTAAGGGGAAGGCCTTCAGTTTTTCCCCATTGAGAATGATGCTCGCTGTGGGCTTGTAGTAGATGGCCTGGATTATATTGAGGAAGGTTCCTTCAATCCCCATTTTACGGAGAGCTTTTATCATGAACAGGTGTTGAATCTTGTCAAATGCCTTCTCTGCATCTATTGATATGATCATATGGTTTTTATTTTTCTTTTTTGTTGATATGATGTATTATGTTGATTGACTTGTGGATGTTGAACCATCCTTGCATTCCCGGAATGAATCCCACTTGGTCATGGTGTATAATCTTTTTGATGACTCTTTGGATTCTATTTGCTAATATTTTGTTGAAGATCTTAGCATCTGTATTCATCAGGGAGATTGGTCTGTAGTTTTCCTTTTTTTGTGACATCTCTGTCTGCTTTGACTATCAGGGTGATATGTGTCTCGTAAAAGCTATTTGGGAGTTTTTCTGTTTCTTCAATTTGCCAGAATAGCTTGAAAGAATTGGGAGTAGGTCCTCTTTAAAGGTTTTGTAGAATTCACTGGTGAATCCATCTGGGCCTGGGCCTTTGTGTTCGGGGAGACTTTTTGATTCCCGATTCCATCTCCTCAATGGAGATAGGTTTGTTGAGGTATTCCAAATCTTCTTGTAGCAGACTTGGGAGGCTATAGGAATTCAGGAATTTGTCCATTTCTTTCTAGGTTCTCTTGTTTCGTGGCATACAGGCTCTCATAGTAATCTCTGATGATCTTTTGAATTTCTGTGGTTTCTGTTGTGATGTCCCCATTTTCAATTCTGATTCTATTTATTTGGGTTTACTCTTTTCCTTTTCTTACAAGTCTTGCAAGTAGTTTGTCAATCTTGTTTATTTTTTCAAAGAACCAGCTTTTGGTTTTGTTGATCTTCTGGATTGTTTTTTGACATTCTATCTCATTGATTTCTGCTCTAAGTTTTCTGCTCTAAGCACTTAGCCATGGCATGATTTTGTTCCATGATGGCTTACTATTGTGTTAATTTTCCCCACAGTCTGTGACATAGGTGATACTTAGTAGTAAATGTTATAGATGGGTTGATAGTGGTGTAAGAAAATGGAAAATAATCCTGGATCCATAAGTGTTAAGTGACAGACCTGAATTTGTACCTTTCTTTAGAAGTAACATCATACATCCAAAAAAAAATGAATTTCAAAACATGAGAAAAGAAGTTGTGACAGGGGATATGACTCATTGGTAAATTGCATCCCTGGTACCACGCCAATGTAATGCAAACAAACACATGACGCCAACGTAATGCAAACAAACACATGACACTCCCCAAAACAACACCACCACCAACCACCACCGGTTAACTTTTTTTTTTTTTTTTTTTTTGCTTTTTGGGTCACACCCGGCGATGCTCAGGAGTTACTCCTGGCTCTGCACTCAGGAATTACTCCTGGCGGTGCTCGGGGTCCATATGGGATGCCAGGGATCGAACCCAGGCCAGCACAAGCCAGCCGCAGGCAAGGCAAATGCCCTACCTGCTGGACTATTGCTCCGCCCTATCCACCACCAGTTAACTTTTGTGAAAACATTGCACCTGAAATCTAATGAAAGATCCTTTGAACAAACTTAATTTTATCATCTCATAGAAATTTTCAGCATATATCTGGGCATGGAAACAATTGTGTGCAATTTTTTGTCTAACATCTATACTTCAAGCTTGCAGTTCATTCTTTTAGCTTTAGAAATAGTGTGCATATTTGAAAGTAATATACATGAATTTGATATGCCCTAACTTATAAGGAGCCTATTAAATTATAAAACAGTTAATCTGAATCATTGGAAGGATAGTGCTTTACAGGTTTGTGAAACAATGAGTCTGCCAGAACAAAGAGTGTAATACAGCACGTTGAAATGTGATGTGGTTGATTGGATGTCATGCTTGGTTTAGCAGAATGGCTAAGTTTGTTGCCAGCCACCGCAAGCCATCTAGTTTCATAGAAGATTTTTCTGGCTTTTTGTTATAGTCAAGATAGAGCAGAAATGATAAGTAACTGGCATGATGTTTTGTGGATGATTGTAGGAGAAGAATGATCTTAGAATTAAAGCAATTCATTCTTTTTTGTGCCTGTAGAGACAGGGAAAATGGTTTGAAGATTAGTGTAAGTGGTTCAAAAACAAGGATTAGTGTTAATCCACAAAATGGGAAGTTTAGGAAAACATATATATGGGAATTAAATATATTCTGCCAAGTGCAATTTAAAAATAAATGAAATAGATATGCTTTATCATTTTTGTTGCCATGTTATTTTATGAGTTAATGACAGTTACTTGAAATTAAAATGATAAAGAATTATTTGAAAATATAATATTGAAGGGCTAACTTTGGGAATAAACTTTTGTTTATGATTTTGTTAAACTTCACTTAATTATAGTTAGATTTTATTTTTTTTCTGGGAAAACTTATCTCGTGAGTACTGTAGTGATTATTATTATTTATAACAGTTTTTATGGCGCTTGGCATACTTCTGAAATATGAGTATTGTATATGCATTTGCATGTTTAAGTTTCATAACATTAAGTTAAAGATGCTATTATTTCTAGAGAAATATAGAAACTTATATGATAAAGTTCAGATTATTATCCACATTATTCCAAAGCCCTTAATGCTGTATTACCACTCAATGGCATTAACTTCTGCAATAGGTTTTTTATCTGTTTTTGTTTTTTTGACCACCTAGCTGTACTCAGGGCCTTATGTGGCTCTGTACTCAGGAATCACTACTGGTGGGCTTAGGGAACCAAATGGTCTTGGGGTTCAAACCCCAGTTGGCCCCTATTCAGTGCAGGTGCCCTACTACTCTATCAGCTGTCCCTTTTCGGCCCCTACAGTAGCTTTTTCTTTTTTTCAAATGACCCACCCGCAATGCTCAGGTGTTATCGTGTCTCTGCAACTCAGGACTTACTTCTGACTGTGCTTGGCGACCATATGTGATGCTGGGTATTGAGCCTGGGTCAGCTGCATGCAAGGCAAGTGCCATCTCCATACTACTATCCCTTGGCCTGTTGCAATAGATGTGTTTTTAAAATTTTTTTTTTAAAGTTTAGGTATGGTGGAATATGCAGTGCTAGGGAGCAAGCCTGGGGTCTCCTGCATGCATGCCACACTTTTAAGCTCTCTCCCTGGTTGTAGAATAACATTTTGAAATGATACTTCTTTGTTGAATTGACTTAGTTAAACCAAATAATTTGTTAATATCGTTCTGCAAAGGTAGAAAAGCTTCCTGTAATTGAGATGTGTGCAGCTACATTTTGAAATTTATCACTACTGCATTCTTGGATTAATTTCTTTCAACTTGATAAATTTCAGTTTCATTTCTGGCTATGTTACATGTTTAAAATTTTTTTACAGTGTTTTGTCTCCTACATACGCTCAGTATATCTGATGAAGGCAAAAGATGTGTTTGATGTGAGCAAATTACCTATTCCTGAATATGCCCTGTAAGTATTTCTGTTAAGATAATAGTTATGAATCCTCACATAAGGAATTAATCTCCCTACTTGGCCTTGTTTTAGACTGCTTGTGTTAGACCACTCAGTCTTATTTTAACCTTTTATTTATTTATTTATTATTTATTTTTGTTGAATTACAGTACGATACACACATAACAAAGTTGTTCATGATTGGTTTACAATGTTCCAGCACCCTTCCTTCACCAGAAAACAGTTTCCCTTTTCCCTCCTCCCCTTGCCTCTATGTCAGGCACTTCTCTCTCTCTCTCTCTATCTCTCTCTCTCTCTCTCTCTCTCTCTCTCTCTCTCTGTATCTCTCTCCCTTTCTCTCTGTCTGTTCCTCTCTTTCTCTCTTTCTCTACTCCCCTCTCTCTCCCTCTCTGTCACACACACACACACATACACACGCACACTTTCTTAAAGAATCTTGTTACAGTGATGCTGTAACAGAGCACATGTCAAGAAAGAAGAAACAACAACTAGTGCTGGTGGGATATAAGGGAAAAGGAAAAGGAATCCTTAACCACTGTCAGTGGGAAGTTGTCTGGTTCAGCTTTTATGGTAAACATTACAGAAACCTATCAAAAAATTAATAGTCAATTTTCTGTATGCTACAGCAGTCTTTTTCAAGCTTAGCCCAGGTATGCTGATCCAGAGACTCACACACAAGGGGCAGAGCTGCTGCCTGCTCTCCCTGTGCCCAGCTGATCACGAGGCACCCGGAGGGATGGCGGGTTCTAGTCCTGGCCTGCCACCCCAGTAGAGCCTCGCAAGAAGCCAGAGGAACCCCCACACCATGAGGGCCGCCATTTTCCACATCCAGACTCCCCTCTTGTTAGAGCTCCACCCAGCAGAAGAGCTGATCACAGCTTAGCTCGCTCGCCACAAAGCGGCTGCGTGGTTCATCAATAAATACTCAAAATTTGAATTGACTACTAGAGTATCCCACCTGCACGGCAGAGCCTGGCAAGCTACCCATGTCAAATTTGATATGCCAAATACCAGTAGCAATTATAGACCTCATTCCCATGACTGATGGAATGGTTTTGAGGCTTCTTATGTTTCTCAAGCGGGCAGATGCCCTTGGGCTATCTAGCATGTGACAGGACTTGTGGAGATGTTACTGGTCCCGCCTCAAGCAAATCGATGATCAACGGGAAGTCAAGTCAAGTCAAGAGCAATTCTTGGCTTCTTCCTTCCTGCTGCTTGAAAGTACTATTTCAAAAAACATTTGCTCATTTGCTTTCCTATGTTCATTTGCAGTGTTATTCACAGTAGCCAAGTTCTGGAAATATCTAACTGCCCAAGAACACGCCAAGCACACACACACACACACACACACACATATATACACACACACACATATACACACACACGCACACGCACGCACATGATATGTCTTTATATAAAAACATTCTTCAACTATAAGAAAACATACAATCATGATAATTTGCTGGTGGAAGTAGAAGGAATCATATTGAGTGAAGTCAGTCAGAGGGAGAGAGATAAATTTAGAATGATCTCTTTCATATGCAGATTATAAAGATGCACAGTAGGAGAATAGCAGTTGGCCAGCAGTAATAGTGGTACCCCTGATAGTTGGCCTACAAAACCCAGGGGGTTGGGGTGGGGAATGGGTGCATGGACAGGGACCTTGAGATGCTGTTGAAGGGATGCTGACACTTTAGGTGTGTTTTTAGCTTTTTCTTTTTTTGGTTTTTGGGCCACTGCCTGCTGTGCTCAGGGCTTACTCCTGGCTCTGCTCTCAGGGGTCATGTCTGGCAGTGCTCATGGGGTTCTGAGGACTGGCTTCAGGTCAGCTTTATGCCGGACAAAGTCCCTACCCGCTGTACTATCTCTCTGACCCCAGTGTCTCAGTATTTCTTAGAGGAACTTTAATCCTGGCAAGTGTCACTGGTCAGTAACTGAGTTTGCTCTTAACTGGACCTCTTAGTCTTGTATTTTGTAGGATGTTTTTGAATCTTTTCTGTTAAGAGGAAGCGTTAATTTAATTTGCATTTTGATGGTGCAGTTTTATATTAAATTCACCTTTTTAATTTGAAGTAACATTGGTTTAAAGCATTGTATCAGTTACAGTGTATGGTATTGTTATTAAAAATCTCTACTACGTTATCTTCATCAAAACTTCTGTTTCCATCTGTCTATACCAGTTGACCATTATTTTTTTTCTTTTTGCTTTTTTGGGTCACACCGAGCCTCAGGGGTTTCTCCTGGCTCTGCACTCAGGAATTACTCCTGGCGGTGCTCAGGGGACCATATGGGTTGCCGGGGATTGAACCCGGGCTGGCATGGGCCGGCCGCAGGCAAGGCAAACGCCCCTACCCGCTGGGCTATCGCTCTGGCGACTGTTTTGTTTTTAATCACAGTTTATCCACCTGTCTCCCATTTCCTCTACACGGTCACCATATTAATCTTATAATCTGTTGGATTGTTTTATTCTTCTAATTTTTAAAAATCTTCTACATATGAGTGAAATCATAGGTGCTTTTTTTCCTTAGTTAACTCTAGATAGAATGCTTTTTTGGCATATCCATATTTTGGATATGCCATATCCAATCTTGCAGGTAGTAAGATTTTACTTTTATGAAATAGTCAAGTGGTAATACATTGTGTGTATGAACCACATGTTCCTGATCTCCTCCTCTGTTTATGATTTCTTAGCCTATTTACATATCTTGACTACTATAAATTCTACATGAATGTAGATTTTATGTGTACATATATATTTTTAATTTTTTATATTGTATCACTGTGAGACATACAATTACAAAGATGTTCATGTTTGGGTTTCAGTCATACAATGTTCCAGCACCTGTCCCTCCATCAGTGCCCTATTCTTACCACCAATGTCCCAAATTCCCTCCCCACTCCCCAAGCCTACCTCTGAAGCAGGTACTTTTTCTTCTCTCTCTCTCTCTCTCTCTCTCTCTCTCTCTCTCTCTCTCTCTCTCTCTCTCTCTCTCTCTCTCTCTCTCTCTCTCTCTCTCTCTCTCTGTTCTCTTCCACATTGTGGCTTGCCCTACAGACATTTACGCTTTATCATGTAAATCCCTTTGTGTACGTTCAATGCTAAGTTCTAGTCTGGCATTACCATTTCTCACAATTAGAAATGTCCTCTGTCCTCTGTATCAGCTGTTAGTCACTCTGTGTTTGAGAGAGTAGAGGTTGAAAAAGTTATCTTGGAAGTTGTCAGACTGAGTAGATAAGACTTTATTTTGCTTCTTATCTTGGCATCTTTATTTATGAAGTGTTAATCTCTTAATGAAAAATGGGGTGACTGGAATGTTTTCTGACAGGTATTTGGTACTTTTGGTACTGTTGGATCATCATGTTAAGACTTACTTATATCTCAGATATTATTTCTTTATAATAAAGCTCGCTCTAAAAATAGTCCTCAGCTCTCGAGAAACTATTTTATAATATCCCTAAGTGTATCTTTAGTGTTTTGATAAATTATTTTCATTTTCTCGCATTTAAGGTCTCTTGGTCTTGCGGTGGCACCTAGGATAAGATTTCTTCAGAAAATACAGCAACAACCCATTAAAGAATTAGACGTAAACCAAGAAAATCAAGTAACTGAGTCAAAGGTTGCCTCCCTTACTAATGATGAAGTAGAAGAATTTAGAGCCTGCTTCAATGAGAAAATGTCTGTTCTTCAGAAAGGTAGCAAAAGACCTGAAGTGACAGAGTGCCGATTTGCTGATGGTACTAGTGATGAAGAGGAGGAGGAGACAGAAGATGAAGAAGAAATGGAAGAGAAACTGGGGAACACTCAACTCGGATCTGTTTCTCATCGTGATGAGGCACACCAGATAAAGGGAGTTCCTGTGCAGGCCTCAGACAGGCAGGAGGAGGAGGAGGAGGAGGAGGAAGATGGACTGGATTTCTTGAAGGTGAAGCGACACAATGTGTTTGGGTTAGACCTTAAAGAGAATGAAACGTTGCAGGTAAGTTTGTTCCTTACAAAGGTGGTTCTGCATTTTTCACCACTTCTTACTTACAAGTGCTACTTGTTGTTCCATTTGGGGAAATAGAAAGTAGGAGATCTTTGGAGGGAAACGTCTTTTCAATGAACTTTCCGCCCATGTTTAAACATGGGATACATGTCAAAATCCTCATTGCTCATCCACTTGGGAACTGACAACTTCCATTTGCTGGTTTTATAATGCATGGCATATTCTTATTTATTTATTAATTAATTTATTTATCTACATATCCATTCATTCATTCATTCAATCATTCATTCATCTATCCATTCATCTATCCATTCATTCATTCATTTATTTTTCCACAAAAATAACATTTTTATTGATTTGTTATTTTGTACCTTTATCAGATTTATTATCAAATTGTTATCTGACACTAAGGTAATTCTCTTAGGATTTTTTTGTTCTACCTTATTATTTGGCAACATACTCTTCTTTTAAAAAATATTTTTATTATACCACCGAGAGATAAACAATTAAAAAGCTGTTCATGTTTGGATTTCAGTCATACAGTGTTCTAGCACCCATCCCTCCACCAGTGCCCATTTCCCACCACCAGTGTCCCACTCCCCAGCTGCCTCTGTGGCAGGCACTCTGCCCCTCTTCTCTCTCTCTCTCTCTCTCTCTCTCTCTCTCTCTCTCTCTCTCTCTCTCTCTCTGTATCTCTCTCTGTCTCTCTCCTCTCCCTTCTCTTACACATTTGGCTTGCAATACATACATTTATAGGTTATCATGTGTATCCTTTTTACATTCAGTGCTCAGTTCTAGGCTGAGCACTGAATTATCATTTCCAGTGATTATTAGCACACTGTTCTCTTCTCTGTCTTACCTAACCTTTGACTCCTACACACTTGCAGTAGGTTCTACCCACTGACAAGACCTCCTGATCCATGTTTTGCCTGACCTTGGATATTGGTATCATACTATTTTTTTTTTCCCGCAAATAATTGCAGTCATTCTATATTGGTCCTTTTTCTTCTGGCTAATTTCACTCAGCATGATCCTCTCCCTGTCCATCCATTTATAGGCAAATTTCATAACTTCCTTTTTCCTAACAGCTGCATAGTATTCCATTGTGTAGATGTACCAAAGTTTCTTTATCCAGTCATCTGTTCCCCAGCATTCTGGTTGTTTCCATATTCTGGCTATTGTGAATAGTGCTGCTATGAACATATTAGTGCAGGTGCTGTTTCTGCTGTGTGTTTTTGGCCTCCCAGGGTATATTCCCAGGAGTGGTATAATGAAAGAGTATGTTGCCAAATAAAATTGAGCTCAAACGGGAGCTCAATTTCTAGTTTTTGGAGGAATGTCCATATTTTCCAGAAAGGCTGTACCCGTTGACATTCCCATCAATAAATGAGAGTCCCTTTCTCCCTGCTTATCATGCATGTTTTAATTTTAAAAAGTTACTGACTTAACATTGGTTTGCAGTATTACAGAATTTCCGGGATTTATCTTTTTTTAAACATTTTTTAAAATTTTTTTTTTTTTACAATTACAAAGGTATACAATTAAAAATTTCATATTTGGGTTTTGGTCATACAGTGTTCCAGCACCATCCCGCCACCAGTGCCCATCTCCCACCACCAACGCCCCCGGTTCCCTCCCCTTCCCCCAGCCCTCCTCCATGGCAGGTTCTTTATTTCTTTCCATTTCTCTGTCTCTTTTCCTTTCCCTCCAGACTATGGATTACAGAACATACATTAAAGGGTTGTCATGTGTATCTTTTTGCCTCTATTTAATGCTCAGTTCTAGGTTGGCATTAGAACCCTCGACAATTGTTAGCACACTGTTCCATTTTCTGTCTTACCTAGCCTCTGATTCCCACACGTTTGGGATAATTTCCACCTTTGACAAGACCTCCTGATATATGTTTCACTTGACCTTGGATATTGGTATCTTAATATGTACATATATATTTATGTTATGCAGATAAACGCAGTCATTCTGTGTCTGTCTCTCTCCTTCTGGCTAATTTCACTTAACATAATCTTCTCCATGTCCATCCATTTATAGGCAAATTTTATAACTTCATTTTTCCTAACAGCTGCATAGTATTCCATTGTGTAGATGTACCAAAGCTTTCGTATCCGGGATTTATCTTAATGTATAAGTATGTTTAATTGTCACAGCCCACGATTAAAGTTCCAGTGTCACCCCACCACGCAAAAGTCCCCTATTCTCATTCCTACCACCGCTTCCTCCTTCCCTCTCTCTAGCTGCCATAGTTTTTACAGACTCTAGGAATTTCTTTGTTTTTTTTTTTAACCTGGTTTGTTTGCTTTTGTAATTCCTATTTCACATGTGAATGAAACTGTCTAATGCATGTTTTAGTAATATCCAAAAACTTGGTAATGACGTGAAAGAAAGTGCTGTGGTTCCATGGATATGGTGTGAGGATCATTCATTGTGATTCCTAACATACCACAGGCTGTAGTTTGTTATATTCCTGATGAAGATTTAATTTCTCTGAATGTGAATTTTACTTTCAAGGAAGTATTGACTTTTTGACACTAGTCCAAATAAAAATAAAAATTGAGTAATTCACACATGATACTGAGCAGTTTGTGATGAGGCTATAAAAAATGTTTGAGGACTTATGTAGAGGAGTAGGAATTCTTTTTATTTTTATATTTTTAATTTTATGTTTATTATGTAGTGATAGTTTTCAGGAGTGTAAATGTTTTAGGGTTACAACATAAGCACACCATCCCCACCACCAAAGTGCTATTATTTCTTCTCTGCTCTCTATTGGAGTTTTTTCTGTCCCCCACCCTAACCCCTGGCCCCATCTTTGGTAACAGGTCTTTGGTCAGAGTCTCATGGTTTGTTTCCATTGGGTATTGTCCTTCCCCTGCTTTGTTTCTTTAAGCCCCATGAAGCATTTGATCATCTGGCATTTGTCTTTCTCTTGATTTATTTTGTTTGGATCCTTCCCTCTAGAATGATCTAATTCTTTCTACAGTGAGTTTAGGAAAAGTTTAATGTAAGTACTTTGTTTCTTTTCCAATAACAAGTTAGGAAAAGAGATATTAAATTTTAAACATATCACTTTTGTTTTATAATTAATATATTTTGTATTTTATCTGATAAATCTAGTTAACACAGGATTGATTTTTCAGTTGCTTACTTTCTGTGTATTGCTTATATTGCCTTTTTCCTTTTTTTTATTTTATTTTATTTTATTTTTTGCTTTTTGGGTCACACCCGGCAATGCTCAGGGGTTTCTCCTGCCTCTGCACTCAGGAATTACTCCTGGCAGTGCTGGGGGACCATATTTGATGCTGGGAATTGAACCCAGACCGGCATGGGCCGGCCACGAGCAAGGCAAACGCCCTACCCGCTGGGCTATTGCTCCGGCCCCCTTTTTTCCTTTTTTAAAAAAATTATTTATTAAACCACCTTTAGGTATACAATTATAAGATGCTCATGTTTGAGTTTTGGTTCTACATTGTTCCAACACCTATCCCTTCACCCATGCCCATCTCCCATCACCAATGTCCCCACCTCCTCCCCCTACCCCAGTCTCTATGGCGATTCTGTATCTCCTTTCTCTTTTCTCCCCCCGCCCCCACCGTCTCCCCTTCGCTTCCCTTTTTACACATAGTGGATTGTAGTATATTCTAGGACATGATTGGTTTCACTAGTTTGATGTACTTGGGGAGAGCCGGATGGCAGCTCTCCCCATTGTGTCTGAGTCTCTGGATGCTATGGCCGGTTGCCCTGGGGTAGTTCGTGGGCAGTGCCACTGGGCCTCCAGGACAATCAGATAGGGGAAGGGGTGATTTCATCTCTATCTCATGAATGCCCGGTGACACCCACCTCCCAGAGCCGCCTACCTGGGCTTGAACTCGGCTACTGTTAATCTGGTCTTGAGATCAACATCTCTCCTGGGCGGGCTCTGATGTGCTGTGGCAGCTGGACAGTGAAAATGGCATCTATTGTGATGAGTGAGTCTCATCTGGCTGCTTCTGAGGCCCCACAGAGGTGATGGGCCCACTCCCCAAAACCCATCTTTCCTCCCGGGTGCCTCATGGTCAGCTCAGTTAGGGGAGAGGTGGATGGCAGCTCTCCTCTGCCTTTTTCCTTTTTATATTGGTCTTTTTCCTATTATTTTCAAAGATGTCCTTAGACATACGTTATTATTCTTGACGTGAAACATTTTTTATAACCTCATCACATGAAATTGTTCAGTGTCAAAAGTGAATTTCTGTATTTTTATTTTTAGAATTTTTTTTATGTTTTCTCTTTAAGATTGAGAAATTGTGCATGATTGGGTTTCAGGCTTACATTGTTCCAATACCAATCCCTTCACCAGTCACCACTTCCCTTGACTAATTTCTGCCCCCCTCCCATTTTTCTTCCACTTACCAGTTTGCTTTCAGAAGGGGCACTTTTTAATATATACATGTCTGCACTGGTTTATGGTACTGTAACTGGTAGAGGTTCGACGTAAGACTTTACATCTTTCAGCACTACCTCTCCCTCCAGTTTGAACACTTCTCTCCACCATATTCATTGCCCCCTTCTTGTCCTATTCCCCATTTCCCCAGGTGACCTGCTTTATACTGAATCCCAGGTCTCTTGTTCTTTGTTTCCATTGACTTTGCACTTTCTAGTATGTCCCATTATGTTTCCTTATACCCCGCATACGACAGAGATCATTTTGTGTTGGTCTCTCTCCCTCTGATGAATTAACTGAATTTTTAAATGTACTTTTGACTTTAGTAAAAATACTTATAGTTTATATGCATATGTATGCTAGTTACTTATAGTTCATATGCATATGTATGCATGATGCATATGTGTATGTATACACACATGTATGGTTTATTCTTACCTGATTTAAATAATCTGAAAAGATATATATATTTTTTGCACGCTGGTGTCAAACCCAGGGTCTCACATATGCAAGACATAGTGCTCTGCTGCTGAACTTCATCCTTGTTGTTGCCCTATTGAAAGTTCTGATATAAATATGAGTTTACATAATTTATTTATTTGGCTTGAGATGATATACTATTCAAGTCAGTTATTTGTAATTCAGAATGTTAATGAAAATGTCTGATTGTTATGTAAGCATCTGTTACCTAGAAATATATTTTGCATGTTCAATACGAAATTCTAGTCTGGCCTTATTATTTCCCACAATTAATATAACACTGGTATATATTTCTATACCATTAATGAATTCTATATCTGTCCTTTTCCTTCTGACTAATTTCACTCAGCATGATAGTCTCTGTGTCTATCCATTTGCAGGTAAATTTCATGACCATCTTTTCTGATACTTGCATAGTATTCCGTTGTGTAGACGTACCATAGTTTCTTTAGCCAGTCTTCTGTTCTTAGGCATTCCGGCTGTTTCCATATTCTGGCTATTCTGAATAGTGCTGTGATGAATATAGAAGTGCAGATAGTGTTTGTGCTGTGTGTTTTTGGGTCTCTATGGTATATTCCCAGGAGTGGTATTGCTGAGTCAAATGGGAGCTCAATATCCAGTTTTTGGAGGAATGTTCATATTATTTTCCAAAAAGGCTGGACCAGTTGACATTCCCACCAACAGTGGATGAGAGTCCCTTTCTCCCCGCATCCACACCAGCACCGGTTGTTCTTGCTGTTTTGAATGTGTGCCAGTCTCTGTGGTGTGAGATGGTACCTCATTGTTGTTTTGATTTGCATCTCCCCAATGATTAATGATGAAGGGCACTTTTTCATTCGAATGCTTTTTTTGCCATTCAAATTTCTTCCCTTTGGGAAGTTTCTGTTCATTTCTTCTCCCTGTTTTTTGATGGGGTTGGTTGTTTTCTTCTTGTAAAGTTCTACCAATGTCTGATATATCCTGGATATTAACCTCTTATCAGATGGGCTTTGGGTGAAAATTCTTTTTCATAGTGTGGGCTGTCTCTGTGTCTTAGTCACAGCTTCTACTGAAGTGCAGAAGCTTTTCAGTTTTATATAATCCCATTTGTTTATCTTTGCTTCCATTTGCTTTGTCTGTGGTGTTTCGTCTTTGATGATGCCTTTAGCTTCAATATCGTAGAGCTATGACTTTTTTTTCCTTCGATGTACTTTATAGATTCATGACAGATTTGAGATCTTCAGTCCATTTTGATCTGACTTTTGTGCATGGCGTTGGAGGGAGGTCTAAGTTCGTTTTTTTACAGGTAACTGCCCAGTTTTCCCAGCACCATTTGTTAAAGAGTCTTTCTTTGCTCCACCTAATATTTTTTTGCTCCTATATTGAAGATTAAGTGATCGTATATTTGAGATTATGTTTCAGGATATTCTGTTCTGTTCCATAGGTCTATGGGTCTGTTTCTATACCAAGACCATGCCATTTTAATTATGAATACTTTGGAATAGAGTTTGAAGTTGGGGAAGTGATACCTCTCATCTTCTTTTTCACAAGGATTGCTTCAGCTATTCTTAGGGTTTATTATTCCATACAAATTTCAGGAATGTTTGGTCAATTTCTTTGAAGAATGTCATGGTTATTCTTATAGAGATGGCGTTATATCTATATAAAGCTGTAGAAGTATTACCATTTTGATAATGTTAATTCCTCTAATCCGTGAGCAGGGACTGTGTCTCCATTTCCTCAGATTCTCTTTTATTTCTTTTTTTTTTTTTTTTTGCTTTTTGGGTCACACCCGCGATGCTCAGGGGTTACTCCTGGCTCTGCACTCAGGAATTACTCCTGGCGGTGCTCGGGGGACCATATGGGATGCCGGGATCGAACCCGGCCGGCATGTCGGCGGGCCGCAAGGCAAACGCCCTACCCGCTGGGCTATCGCTCCGCCCTCTCTTTTATTTCTTAAAGCAACGCTTCATAGTTTTCTTTGTGGAGATCCTTTACATTTTTAGTCAAGCTGGTTCCTAGGTATTTGATTTTCTGTGGCACAATTGTGAATGGGATCGTTTATTTAATATCCCTTTCTTCTCTTGTTATTTGCATATGGGAAAACCTTTGATTTTTGGGTATTGATTTTGTACCCTGCCACTCTACTATAGGAATTTATTATTTCTAGGAGCTTTTTGGTAGTGAGTTTAGGGTTCTCTCATGTCATCTGCAAATAGTGACAGTTCATTTTTTCATTTCCTATCTGGATGGCCTTAATGTTCTTTTCTTCCCTGATTGCTATAGCAATTACTTCCAGTATTATATTGAATAGAAGTGGTGAAAGTGGGCAACCTTGTCTTGTCCCCAATTTTAGGGGGAAGGCTTTCAGTTTTTTCCCATTGAGAATGATACTGTGGACTTTTGGTAGATGGTTTTGGCTATATTGAGGAAGGCTCCTTCAATTCCCATTTTATGGAGAGTTTTTATTATGAACGGGTGTTGGATCTTGTCAAATGCTTTCTCTGTCTCTATTAATATGATCATATGGTTTTTATTTTTCCTCTTAATTGATATGATGTATTATGTTGATTGACTTGCGAATGTTGAACCATCTTTGTATTCCCGGGATGAATCCTACTTGGCCATGATGTATAATCTTTTTGATGAGTCTTTTGCTTCTGTTTGCTAGTATTTTATTGAAGATCTTAGCATCTGTGTTCATCAAGGAGATTGGTCTGTAGTTTTCCTTTTTTGTGATGTCTCTGTCTGCTTTGGATATCAGGGTGATATGTGCCTCATAGAAGCTATTTGGGAGTGTTTATTTTTCTTCTATTTCCTGGAAGAGCTTGAAAAGGACTGGGAGTAGGTCTTCTTTAAAGGTTTGGTAGAATTCACTAGTGAATCCATCTGGATCTGGGCTTTTGTGTTTGGGCAGACTTTTGTTAACTGATTCCATCTCCTCAATGGTGATGGGTTTGTGGAGGTATTCCAAATCTTCTTGTTGCACCCTTGGGAGGCTATAGAAATTTAGGAATTTGTTCAATTCTTCTGCGTTCTCTTGTTTCATGGCATACAGACTCTCAAAGTAATCTCTGATGATCTTTTGAATAAAAAGTGATGTCCCCCTTTTTTATTTCTGATTCTATTTATTTGGGTTTTCTCTTTCCCCTTTCTTGTGAGTCTTGCAAGTGGTTTGTCAATCTTGTTTATATTTTCAAAGAACTGGCTCTTGGTTTCTTTGATCTTTTATATTGTTTTTTGGGATTCCATCTCATTGGTTTCTGCTTTTAAATTTTATTATTTCCTTCTTTCTGCCTGGGTTGATTTCCTTTTGCTGATCACTTTCTAAGTGCTTAAGCTGTGAAGTCATACTGTTTATGATGGCCTTTTCTAATCTGATGAATGCTTGAAGAGCTATGAACTTGCCTCTTAACACTGCTTTTGCTGAATCCCACAAGTTTTGGTAATTCTTGTCTTCAGTCTCATTTGTTTTTAGGAGTTTTTGAATTTCCTCTTTGTTCAGCAGTGAGCAGTTTAGTTTCCTGGTGCTTAGTATTATTCTCCGTTTTTGTATGCCATTGACTATATTTTCAGTGCATCATGGTCTGAAAAAATAGTTGACACAATTTCTATCTTCTTGATTTTATGGAGGTATGTTTTGTGGCTCAGCATGTGATCTATCTTGGAGTCTGTTCCATGTGCACTGGAGAAAAATGTGTATTCAGCTTTTTCAGATAAAATGTTCTGTATATATTTACTGGCCCTCTTTCTTCCATTTCTTCCTTTAGGACCAGTGTTTCCTTGGCGAAGTTTCAGTCTCGTTGATCTATCAAGAGTTGATAGAGCAGTGTTAAAGTCTCCAACTACAATTGTGTTGCTGTAGGTGTCTTCTTTGAAGTTTATTAGCAGTTGTTTTAGGTATTTTGCTGGCCTCTCGTTGGGTGCGTAATGTTTAGCAGTGTAGTTTCTTCCTTTGATTATTAAAAAGTGACCTTCACTATCCCTTCTCACCTTTTTCAGCCTGAAGTCTATGTTGTTGGATACTAGTACTGCCACCCCGGCCTTTTTGGAGGGGTTATTTGAGTGAAGGATTGTTTTCCTGCCTTTAACTTTGAGCCTGTCTTTGCTCTGCTTGCTCAGATGCATTTCTTGAAGGCAGCAGAATGTCTGGTTTAAGTTTTGATCTATTTTGCCATTCTATGTTTCTTAATTGGTGCATTTAGACCATTGATTCAGAGAGATTATTATCATGGGATCTTTTTGCCATCTTTATATATGTTTGTTGTTCTTTTGGGTTTTGTCTTGTCCTAGAGTAGCCCTTCTATTTATTTATTTATTTATTTGTTTGTTTGTTTATTTATTTATTTATTTGCTTTTTTGGGTCACACCTGGCGATGCTCAGGGGTTACTCCTGGCTCTGCACTCAGGAATTACTCTTGGCGGAGCTCGGGGGACCATATGGGATGCCGGGATTGAACCTGGGCCGGCACAGGCCGGCCGCATGCAAGGCAAATGCCCTACACACTGGACTATCGCCTCCAGCCCCTTAGCCCTTCTTTTAAGGTTGAGTTTGAGTCTATGGAAGTTTCTGCACTGTTGTTTATCTAAGAAGCTGTATATCTGTCCTTCAAATCTGAATGAGAGTCTAGCCAGGTAAAGAAAACTTGGTGAGGCCTTCATTTCATTGAGTTTTTCACTATATTCCACCATTGCCTTCGGGCTTGGAGGGTGTCTGTCTTCTGATAGGTTTTCTGAAAGTCGAATGGATGTTCCTTTTGTATACAATTTCCTTTTTCGATCTTTTCGCTTGAAGTATTGTGTCTCTATCTATGGCATTCATTATTCTGACTAGGATAAGTCTTGGAGTCTTCTATTGGGGGTCTCTTCTTGCTGATTTCATTTAGGCTTCTTAGGTCTGGAAGCCTTTGTCCTTTAACTCAGGGAACTTTTCTGCAAGGATTTTTTTTTTTAACTTTACCTATTTCCGTGGGGTTGCCTTTCTGTTCCTCTGGGACTCCACTGATTCATATTTGTTCCTCTTGGAATCACCCCAATGTTCTCTGTTTTGCCGTTGATCCATTTTTTGGTCTTTTGCATCTGTTGCATTTCCCTGAGTGCTTTCTATAGCTCATCCTCATTCTCACTGATTGTGTCTCTTGCTGCTGTCATCCTGCTATTGAGAGCCCCTATTGTGTTTTTTTACTTCATCTACTGTTTTTTATTGATATTTCTCTTTGTAGTGTTCTTATTTCTGCTCTCATTTCCTCCTGTAACTTATTGACTGCCCTTCCCACTGCTTCATTTATGTCCTCCTGTGTTTTATTGGATATCCGTTCCATTTTGTCATTGAGCTCATTAAACATTTTCACCATTTCTCTCTGAATTCTTTGTCAGAGAGATCACAAGGTGTGTATTATTTTTTGAGCATTCGGGGATGTTTTCTTCATCTGCTCTTCGAGCTGGGGATCTGCTTTGTTTCCACATGGTACTGTGCTAATTGGGCGTGGATACTTCTGGGGCATTGTTTCTTCCTCACTGTCAGGTAGGACTCTGGAGATGCTCAGCCAATAGTGTTCTCTTCCCTCTTCAAGGATGTTACCTTCCTCTTGGTATAGAATTTCCTGCTTTATGTATTAATATCCACCCAGCCAGCCTTGCCCCCAGGGAGGGTACCTGAGGGGGAGGTGTCCCTGCGTGAAGGTACAAAGTGTCCTGTTTATTTCCTCTGCAGCTCAGAATTCTGGGAGTTGTAGTTTAGGTTTCTTTTCCTGCTGCGTTGCTGCCGTGGTTCTGGGGCCCGCCTGAGGCTGGACTCTCTGCAGCTTTTGAGGTGCCTGCCTGGCCAGCCACCCTCAGGGAGGGTCAAATAGCTACATGAGTTTTATGACGATAAATCTGAACAATTTCAGTATATGTGAAATGTGGACAGGTGCTCATAAAAACAACATTTTGGGACAATTGGTAGGACTTTTTGAATTTTTTTTGCACATCATTTATATTTCTACATAGTTAAAATGATTTTTTTTTGAGCTGAAATATAAAAAAGTTATTTCTTTCCCTCTTGTTGCCAACTTTTGTTATATGTTAAAAATTTCTAAAACAACACATATTTGTACTCAGTTATCATTATTTGATCACTTGACATCCTGTTATTCATCGATTTACTTGAGCAGGCCCCAGTAACATTTCCATTTGACCCTATCACGTGCCAGTGTAGCCGAATGGCATCTGGTTGCTTCAGGAATACGAAGAGCCTCAAACCGTTTGTTCAGGGTCTTGACGAAGAAATCTGACCATCTCGTAGGTGGGCGGCCACGTGATTTGACATCCCTTGGGATCCAGTTGGTAATGTTTCTAATCCAGCAGTCATCTCCAAATTGCATTACATGTCCAGCCAATCTGATTTTCGATGGCTTGGCAAACGAGACAGTGACCCTGACTCTGGAACAGTGACTGAGGTCAGAGCTCCGGATTCCTTCTTTCACTTGAGTGAGGCATGGTATTCCAAGCATAGCTCTTTCGATTCCTCTTTGGGAGACCCAAATAACATTCTCATCCTGCTTTTCGTAGGGCCCAGGTCTCTGAGCCATATGTTAATGCAGGGAGAATGGAGGAGTTGAAGAGATGTGCCTGGAGACGGAGGTTCTTTGTCTTTTTAGCTATTTCTTCGATGCTTTTTGAAGGCATTCCATGTCGTTCCCTTCCTCCTGCGCAGCTCATGTTTTAGGTCGTTCATCGTGTTGACTTCTCGACCTAGGTATACATAACTGCTGCATTCAGAGATGTTTATTCCATTGAGAGTGAATGGGGCCTCTGGAACTCGTTCATTTCTCATGAACATAGTTTTGTTGAGATTCACCTGTAGACCTATCTTTTCCACATTCTCGGTCAAAGTCAGCCAGCATTTGTGCTGCTTGGCTGATGTTTGGTGTTATTAGAACGATTTCATCAGCGAAGCGGAGGTGGTGTAGTTGCCGACCATCTATCTTCACTCCCATTCCTTCCCATTCTAATTGTCGCATGATGTTCTCAAGGGTGGCGCTGAACAGTTTTGGGGAAATGGTATCACCCTCCCGAACCCCTCTTTGGACATCCATGATCACTTCTTTGTAGAATGGTGAGATCCTGGTGGTAAATCCGTAATACAGCTCACGAAGGATCCTGATGTATTGGGTTTGAACACCCTTTTTGGCTAGGGCTTCGATGACTGCTTCAGTCTCCACAGAATCAAAGGCTTTCTTTAAATCAATGAACGTGAGACAGAGCGGCATCTTGAACTTCCTACAAACTTCAATGAGCTTGGTTATTTTGTGGATATGTTCGATTGTGCTGAATTCTTTCCGGAAGCCAGCTTGCTCACATGGTTGTCCTTCATCTAGTGTTCTTTCAATCCTGTTCAGGATGACTCGAGTGAACAGTTTGTAGATGACAGACAATAGGCAGATGGGGCCATAGTTGCCGATGTCGTGAATGTCTCCCTTCTTGAACAGTAGAACTGTCCTGCTGGTTTTCCATTGGGAGGGCACCTTGCATTCAGACAGGTAGCATGTGAAGAGCCGAGCCAGTGTATTAATGAGTACCGACGGCAGTTTGTTTCTTCAGGTGTTCGTCTGGGCCTGGTGCTGTTCCCTTCTTTACTGACAAAATGACATGTCAGATTTCAGAAGGGAGAACATTGGGAATGACATATCCATCCTGCGGAATTTGGTATGTGGGCAGGTGGACATGGCTATCTAAGAGATCTGAGTAGAAGTCCTGGATAATCTTCTCTATTGCCTTTCTGGAAGATGTGATAGATCCATCAGAATGTTGGAGGGCAGTCATCTTGGTCTCATAGTTGGTGAAGGACAGGCAGGTGTTGTGAATGCTTTTCCTGGCTTCTGCTGCATCTTCTAGTATTTCCACTCTTCTCTCTTTGAGGTCTTCCTTTATCGCTTCTCTTCACTGCTTTGCAAGCTTGGATGTTAGTAATTAGTCGCCTGAGACTTGCGACTTGCCACATTGGCGAATGAGCTCGAGAGTTTTCGTAGACAATCGTCCTTTTGTGGCTTTCTCTCTCTCGGCATTTTTCGCACAATCATGGAGGTGCTGAACCAGTTGGTTGTATTCTTCATCGATGTCCTCAATGATGGTATCTTCCCATGTTGCCGCAGTGGTGCCAAAGAGTTCCCAGTTGGTGGTTGTTCTGGCAGTTCTCTTCTTAAACTTTGCAGCCTTTTCTCCCCGTTGCATGAAGTAGAATTTTGCACTAAGGAGACGGTGGTCAGATCCTCTTTGGAATTTTGGGATGACAGCAACATCCGTCAGGCAAAACTGTCGATTGAAGATGATATAGTCAGTTATCATATCCTATTTTATGTTTTTGAACATTTATGTTGAATATGATTTTACCCATAATCTTAGCTTTCCATTTTGCCTTTGTTCTTGGTTTCATAGTTTAGTATTGCATTGCAGTTGTGGAGTCTACTTTTTTTGTTTCTTTACTTTTTGTTTGTTTTTCTGAACACACCCAGTAGTGCCCCGTGCTTATTTCTGATCTGAGCTCAGGGATCACTCTGGTGGTGCCAGGGATTTAATCAACGTTCCCTCCATCCAAGGCAAGCAACCTAACCCCTGTACTATCCAGCCTTTCACCTCTTAAATATTTTTAAAGGATTCACCTGGTAAAGAAAACTAAGCAAACGTACATACGAAATGGGAAGTAGTATTAGCCTTTTCTTGTATCAATGTATGTTTTTTCTCTCAGGAGGCTACAGTTTCAGAGTTTGCTGCCTTTGTTCAGATGTTTTCATTTCTCCTCTTTTTGGAATTGTCAGTAGCGAGAACCTACTAGACCCACAGAGAACTGGGTTAATTATTTATTTGTAGGTGGTTTGTTGTGTCTTGGTCATATTTTTGCCTGTCATTTGGTGAAGGCTGTAGATTTGCAGAATTTTCCTGAGGCTTGGAGCTAGTGGATGCAACCTTTAAGTGCAAATTACAGGGATTTTATTTGATAATGATTGTTGCCACTGATGATTTATTTGGTGTCTTATAGTACTTTCCTTACAGGGTCTCACTTTATCCCCATGATGGAAAGTCAGGTATTTAGAAAAAGTTTCAGAACTTTGAAGTGACTTTTCTAGGTTTACAGTGGTTAGTGCTGAGACCTATCTCTGATGCCAGATCAGTCATTCTCTTGGGTACTTGTCCTTCTGCATGCCATTTACATGTTTATTTTCTCTTACAACTGACAGCCTAGAGAGTTATTTTGGGCTCCTCTTGTCTCAGATTGTTACAGATTAAATATACTTGGCCTCTTTGGATTTGGACATAGAGAAGAAAGGTACCGAGTGTTAGTTGCAAGTTATATCATCTGAAAAACTGCCTTGTCATTGCCGTCTTCTATTTGACAAGATCAAGACCTTGCTAGAAGGATTTTCTTAGCAAGGGAGAGGGAGTCTTGAGGAATTATGCAGTAAGACATGGGCAAGAGAGAGCCTAGCTGGAATGTCCAGTCACCAAAGGCAGAAATAGGCTCTTTGACTTTCCACTGTAGGCTGGAAACTTGATTTACTACTGGACATTGGGTGTTTAGGAAGTTGACCTCCTTGTAAACATCATTAGGGAATAGCATGACTATAGAAATCAAAAGTGATTTTATTTTGTATAGAAATGTTATATAATATTTTCTTAAAAGTGAGAACTTTGAGAATTTATTTTTGTCTTTCATGTTTCATAGTTATTTGGAAATGAGACTGATATATAAATAGCAAAACTCACTGAGCAGCACAGATCAGGTTTTTTTGTTATTTTTTGTTTGTTTTGTTTTTGGTTCACACTTGGCAGTGCTCAGGGCTTACTCTTGACTCTGCACTCAGAGAACACTCCTGGCAGGGCTTGGGGAACATGTGGGGTGCTGAGGATTGAACCCGAAGTTGGCTACATGCAAGACAAGTGGCCTATCCACTTGTCTGTTTCTCCAGCCCCAATACAGAACAGTTTTAATTAAGACTTGAGTGATATTCATAGATTATTCTTTATACCTTGGAATTGATTCTGTAATATATTTACATTGAGTCTCAATAGTTTAGCACAAAAAATTCTTTGTATTGTAAGAACTTGCCATTGGTGTTTAAATATAGATTAGGTGACTTTGTTATTAATTCATTATTCTCTTAGAAAATATCTTAAGTTCCAATTTAACATTCTGAAACATAGAAGCTAGAATTTTTGCACCTCTTTACTCTTCCCCTTTACCTTTTCCTTTTTCTTTTTTCCTCTTTTTTTCTCTTTTCAGCAGCAATTACTGAGTTTTAGGTTCCAGGTATTGTGCTGGGTGCTTGAGTTTTAGAGTCTTGATTTGAGGTAGCAGGTAATTCAATCAGAATTTCAGTGTAGAATTTTGGCTTTCTATTTGAAAGCTCATGTAGGCACATATTTCTAAAGCTGCAATATTGGCATCATAGTAGAGCATCTGATGTCCCAGCAGAAGTTGTGCTTGAAATGTTAGATATAAGTTATTAAGAAGGGCAAAGTGTACAAATAAGCAAAACTATCCACAAAAAGGCTGTATTTAGTATGGGGGCCTCTTTCTGGTTTATGGGTAATAGTCTTTCTGAGCCTTAGAGTCTAGCTCTGAAAAATAGGACCAGTAACAGTGTCTGGCCATTATTGTGGTGATAAAAAACAAAAACAAAATATCAATTATAGTTTATATGTATACAAGGATCTTAGTTACCTAACTGTTCTTATTTTTACTTGGTGAAATATAATAGGAAATTGTGGGTAAGGTACTGATAGAGCTTTGACAGCAAAAAACCAGAAAGTTGCTGAGAAATAAGTCCTTTTCTGAATCAGAACACATTTGGAGCAAAGTGATATTTTTCTTTTAGATCAGGAAACAAGCTTATATTTATGATTGTAGCTTATTTGATAGAGCATTTTTTCACATTTGCCGTTCTTCATTATCTGAATAGTGATGACCCAACTTATTTATCACAGGTCAAGTTGAAGTTGTAGCCAAATATTCAAGAACACTTTATAATTTGGTAAGATTAGGCCATTCTTAGCTAAACACTCTTCCTGTATAAAGGGAATGAGGGCTACCAAAAGAGCTAAGATAGTATTGAGCTGGGGATGCATCTCTTTGGTAGGAAACATGCCATGCATGTGAGTCCCTGGGGTTTAGGTATCATATATAAACATACATGTACACATAGTTACCTTCAGTATTTGTGGAATATCATTAAATGATAGTCATTGTTGGTTGCATCATTATTTTTCTGGGGAATGTCCAGATAACTGGTAGTATTATAGATATTAATAGTATGCAGTGTATTTTTAAATAAGATTTATACAGAAAATTTGTTTAGTGTATATTGTTCATATTTGAGAGACATTAAAAATATTATCAGAGATTAGAAAGGCTCTTGTTTAAGGAGTTGTTAGGTATTCTGATGGTATACCTTAGAAGGATAATGTAGCCATTTTTATCCCCTGTCGTGATTTGAGCTATGTTTGCTTAGTTCCAGAAATTTCTCTCAGGCAAAAAAGCCTGAATAAAACCTTTTGTTTTTGCAAAAGGTACCAGGAAATGATGGGTGCCTATTGGTTTTCTGTGAATAACATCTCATTCCCTGTTTTTATGAGTTGATGGCCTGTGGGTCACTGAGGTGCTCATGAATGTACTAAGTAAGTTTCACATTCATTAGTTGCGATACTCATACACACCTGACTTTGGCTTTGGTATTTGGTTGGCAATTTGGTTGGCAATTGCTTGTGCTTCTGGGATCACAGTGGATCTGGCAGAACTGCTAAGCATAAGTGGAACTGTTGGACTGTGTTCTGAACATGCAGTGGCTCCCAGAATCGAACTTGTAACCCGATGTTTGCAAAGCAGGTGCTATAAGCCACTCAGCTATCCCCTGTGGTCTTAAGACTAGAGGTTTTCTGCACTGAGATTATGATGCTTCCTAAACTCATATGTAATTCAGAACAAAAATCAACTAATTTTAAAGCAATAGAAGTCCTCAAAATCTTAATTTTCCCTCACACAACAACTGCTTCGTTGCTTTTGTTGAAGCACATTTTTTGAAGACATTGTGTTCTTCCAGCACTCCATGTTTGCTTTTGCTCTGAGCATTTGTGCAGGAATTCTGGGTTGGGTGTCGGGAATGAAAGATAATTTGGATCATCCTGGGAGCTGATGCAAGCAAGGAGATTGATCAGAGCAGTGGCATTTCAGTCAAGTTCTGTAGGTTCAACTACATCCGTATATTAAGAAAGTGTTACTGGGGAGGGGAGGGGACAGAGCAGGACATTTGAAACGCATGTGGCTGACCCAGGTTTGATCTTGGGATCCATGTGGTTCCTTAGGTACTGCTGGTGGTTATTCCTGAGTGCAGAGCCAGGAGTAATCCCTAAGCATGGTTGGATGTACAAAAAATGAAGAAAAAAGGTGCTGTTTCTTTCTTAAGGAAGTATAAGTGTAGTATCAGAGTTGAAGTGTAAGTTTAGCTTGCTAGCTTTATGATGATTTCGGGTAGAGCTAATACTTAATTTTTAACTGTCACAGACCTGCGGTGGTATGAAACAGCAAAAGTTCAGTGAATAAAAAGGTGAAACAAACAAACCCTTTGTTTTCTTTTTTCTTTTTTTTTTTTTTTTTTTTTTTTTTTTTTTTGCTTTTTGGGTCACACCTGGCGATGCTCAGGGGTTACTCCTGGCTCTGCACTCAGGAATCACTCCTGGCGGTACTCAGGGGACCATATGGGATGCCAGGGATCGAACCCGAGCCGGCATGGGCCAGCAGCGTGCAAGGCAAACGCCCTACCCGCTGGGCTATCGCTCCGGCTCCACCCTTTGTTTTCTTAGCTCTTCTTTCTTTACCCTTTCACAGCTGCCTTCTTGGTTTGGTTATTTTTTTTTACCTAGCCATTATCAAAGTACATCTGAACCATTTTTCATATTTATAAGGTCATACTAGGTACTTTTTTTTTTTTTTTTTCTTTTTGGGTCACACCCGGAGATGCTCAGGGGTTTCTCCTGGCTCTGCACTCAGGAATTACTCCTGGCGGTGCTCGGGGAACCATATGGGATACTGGGGATCGAACCCGGGCTATCACTCCGGCTCATTGAGATCCTCCCTGCAGCAGTCTTTTTAAATCCAGCCCAGGTATGCTGATCCAGAGACTCACAGACATGGGGCAGAGCTGCTACTGGCTCTCCCTGTGCCCAGCCACTCACGAGGCGCCCAGGAGGGAAGGCAGGTTCTAGCCCTGGCTCGCCACCCCAGCAGAGCCTTGCAACAAGCCAGATGGCCCCCCACTCCATGAGGGCCTCCATTTTCCACATCCGGACTTCCCCCTCGTCAGAACTCCACCCAGCAGACCAGCCTATCACAGCCTGGCTTGCGCAGCCTCTTGCGGCCGCGCAGTTCATCAATAAATGCTGGATTTAGAGATGAGTATGCTACCCACACGGCAGAGCCTGGCAAGCTAGCCATGTCATATTTGATATGCCAAATACTAGTAACAATTATAGACCTCATTCCCATGACCTAATGGAATGGTTTGAGGCTCTTTATGTTCCTGGAGCAAGCAGGTGCCCTTGGGCTCTACATGAGACAGGACGTATGGAGATGTTACTGGTGACCGCTGGAGCAAATCGATGATGAACGGAAAGACAGTGATACAGTGATACTAGGTACATATCAAAATACCAGTAACAAATATAGACCTCATTCCCATGACCTGATGGAATGGTTTGAGGCTCCTTATTTTCCTGGTGCGGGCAGATGCCCTTGGGCTCTACTAGCATGTGACAGGATGTATGGAGATGTTACTGGTGCCTGCTCGAGCAAATTGATGATCAACGGGAAGACAAGTGATACAATAGGTACATAGTCTCGTGGGACATTTGCGTGTATTTGTAATGAATCCATGTGTGTAGTAAATGGAACATTCTCTCCAACCCTTCTGTGCCATTGGGTTATTCTGATGGATGGGATTTGATATAAAAGGGATAACTTCACAGTCGAGGTAAGAGAATTCCTCTACTCCTGTTGGTATTGGGCTCCTTGTTTAAATTGTGTGCTTATCCCTCAAAGAAGGAAGGAAGATTAAGGGGAAAACTTGGTAAGTGGCTTCTGGTTTGCACACTCACTGGAGGTTGAAATGTCTAGGAAGATAAATCTCCTTGAGTCAGAATAACATTTCTTGCTTGTTTCTATGGTTTCTGCAGCATCTTTCAAGTGTCATAGTAGATAGTTCTTGCTTGCTTATAGTGTGGGGTCATTTTCTTCAAATGAGTATCTCCTGTGGCATTCATCAATAGCACTTTCATCCTGAGTATCAAAACAAAACTCTTAAAGCAAGTTCATCCTGAACAAATTGCTATTGTAAACATTTAATATGAAGTTCCAATAAACTGAATTTCTGGGGGGGTATTTTTGGAGCTAACAGTATGTGACATGGACAAAAAAAGGTTTTTTTTTAAAGCAGGTTCATCAATCTCTGGACATGTCTCTCTTCCCACGAGTCCCTTCTCCCCAAGGTTTGTTGCTGTTTTTAGTTTGTTTTCCTTTCTTATTTTAGTTTGCCTGCTGGCTGTTAGAATAGAGGTGACAGACGGTTCTGATATACTGTTGGGCAGAGAATCTGCTGGTTTTTATTTGGCATAATAAATGATTGAAAACAGAGTGATGTTTTGTTACAGTTTTAATAAAGCCAACACAGTGGTTATTCTTACAGTGCATTAATTTTAAACTTTTAACACAAGTGCCTTAGTATATTGGCACTGTAAAGTCCATGAACAATATGATGGAAAAATTTTAACCTTCGGGAAGGTATGCAAGAGATAGAAATCTATTACTGCAGCTTTTCTGAGAGCACATAAAGGATGAAGCTCATTTCAGGAATTGTCTTTTGTTCCATTTTCTTTCTTGATGGTCCATTCCCTCCTTTCACATTGGTGGAATAAACAAATCAACTAATTTCTCAGTGTCAGTCACTGTAGAGCCTACCCCATAATAAGAATTCTTATCTAAGTTTGTTTTTGAAATTAAAATGGTATATTTATTATTACATCTTTTGGCTCATCTTGATTCGAATAATTCTTCCACCTGCAAAAACATTTCCTATTGGTTTCTGTCCCAGGAAGCCGGAAAACAGGGGAATACTTTCTTTTTGCAGTGATACTTAATTTTGGAAGACATGCAGAATGTTTGATAGTTGGAATGCCTTACTTGTTTGCATAAACAGTAAGAGCTTGCTAAATATCCTTCTCTCCTGTGATTCGACTTGCTCTGCATGGTTTTGTTTTCTTCATAGCTTTTGATATCTGGACTGTTCCTACCTGCTGATGTTTCCATAAAGTAGAACTTTGCAAGCCAAAGAGTTGGTACATTTCTTTCAGGTCTGTCCTATTTTCCATCAGAATCTTCTAAGATGAGCACTTTTCTTCTGGAATTAGAAAAACTGGCTTTTGTGAATCTTGCTTTCTTTGTTTTTACTATTTTCCACTAACCAGTTTTCAGGTTGATTCAAAATTCAGGTACATTTAATTAGCCATTTTATTTAATAATTTGGACCAAATAGTCTTTTTTTTAAAAATAAGATTTTAGATACAGTACTCTATAAGTAATGTTGCCCTCTACAAAAGGAGGATTTTTTTTTTTTTTCTTTCATGGGTGGAGGGAGGTGGGAGTGTTTGGGCCACACCTGACAATGCTCAGGACTTTTCCCTCACCCTATGGTCAGGAGTTACTCTAGTGGTTCTTGGGGGACTGTATGGGATGCTGGGGATAGAAACTCATTGGCTGCTTGCAAGGCAAATTA
Organism: Cryptotis parvus; assembly: GCA_021461705.1. NCBI lineage: Eukaryota > Metazoa > Chordata > Mammalia > Eulipotyphla > Soricidae > Cryptotis > Cryptotis parvus. The sequence continues at coordinate 105,931 of JAJIBD010025629.1, forward strand.
CCTGCCCCCATGAGGTGTGTTTTTATTTTCCAAAATATACTATCAGAGCTTAACTAAGTTACCAGTGTGTCTTCTCAGTTTAGCTAACCGACTATAGGGATGATTTATAACTGTAGGACTTTATGTGTTGTATTAGGTTACTACCCTCTACTTTCCCCACTTCTCATTGAATAGTGTTTCTTGGTAGAAATTGCTGATTGGTTGGTTTTTTGTATTCATTTGCTGGAGAGGAAACAAATAATTTATAGCGTGAAGCATTGTGAAATATGTGGCATTGTTGCTTTGCAGGCAGATGAGCAAATCACCGGCCATGGTTGCGTATATGTCACTATACATATTTGGCACAGCAGGTGTTTGCCTTGGCTTCCCTGTTTTGCTAGTTTCACAGGGGCCATGTGTTGTGCTCAGGTTGGTGCCATCCAGAGTAGGTTTGTGTCACAGCTAAGAAACCCAGTCTCGGAAGAGGGCTGCTGGCATACCTACACACACAACCTTCTCAGAGGAAAACTTGATTCTTACCAGTAAGGGAGGGACTAAATCAGGTCTCTGCTGCCAAGGCAAATTTCCTCTTTATAGAACGTTGACATCTTTGAAAAGATATTCTGGAAGAAAGCTAACAGAAAGGGTGCAGACACGTGAAAGACCATGGAAGATTGTCTCCCAGTGTTTAATAGCAGCAAAGATTTAGAGCTGTTTCCATCATTCATTTTGATTCTTTTCTTCTAAATTGCATAGAAAATTACTTGATTTTAACAGTATTGTACATCATGGTACTTAATAAAAATGGGAAAGAAAGAAACCAACTTGAATTTCTGAAACACATGTTGTACCATGAGAAAATAAATGCTGTTGTTTGATAAGGCCCTAAAATAGTAGGTGGTTACTTTGCTGAATGCAAGTCAAGAGTGCACAGAGCACTTCCTGAACAACTGGTATTCGTCCCTGTGAGATGCCCTCGACCGCCTGCAGTGAAGAACGACCACAACAGGATTCTTCTCAGAACACGCTTTACTGGAGCTCTTTTAGTTTCAACTTTGTGATGGCGAAAGGACCCAGACCCCTTGTGCAAGCTGCTTTTATACAGTGCTGTTTGGCATGTCCGTTTCCCATTGGCTGGAGCAAATTGACGTGTCCGCTTCCCATTGGCAGGCACAGGTCCTGCGAGCTCGTACAATCTGACAAAACATCTCCCTGATTGGAGAAAGCCCAATCACACCATGCCAGGGACTCTGCGCATGCGCGGGACACAGGACCCTACGCATGTGCGGGAAGGCAACGTGGCAGTGGGCAGAGTTAGTGGCGCCCAATACATCCCCATGCTGGCACTAAGTACACTGTGTCATACTGTTGGTTTCTTCCACTAAACTGTGTACCTTAGTGGAGGCAGGGAATATATAAGTCTATTTATCTTGGTGTTTTTATGGTCTTCTTGGTTCCCTGTCATTATTATTAGTTCTCTGTAGCTGTTAAATATGAGTAAATGAATAATTTGGTGGAACTTATAATTCAAATTTGGTTGCTCTTTTATCTGTAGTCTTCAATTTTAAACTGCATGGTTTAATAGAATAATGTGCTTGAAACATATGGTCTCAGAATTATTTGTGATCGAATGTATTGTTCTTGGGTAGGGACCTTATTGGTTTCAAAAAAACATTTTAGATGCAGAGTAATTGTGTGTGACCTTGTTCCTAACCTTGTATTAATCTACCCAGCAGCCCTTTTCTCTATATATTTATTGCATTGAGCTTGATGATAATCCTCTTATGTTCTCTAGAAACAAATTAAATTGAAAAAAATTTGACTACAATTTTCTAATATTCATTGAGAATGTTCTTTAGAAAAGCTGACTTTTCACATTGAAACCCAGATACTTCATTTTATAATGTTTCGCTTAAAGAGATCAGGCTGATACTCAAGATCTCATCAGTTCTGTGGTATGTGTGTACACATGTGTACTAGTGTGTATATATTTATGTAGTTTTGGGTAGAGTTGGCACTAAATATGTGTTTATGCCACGGTTGGCAGAGGTCTTTTTAAGATTTTCTCCTGTAGTTGCGACTTCAATTGAAGATACAACTTTGGCTGAGGCAGTTGGAAGTTGACTTCCAGTTCCTCAGTCCCAGTACATAAGCTCCTCCTGGTGTAGTTACACTTGAGTCCTAATTGTTGCCATATTTAAGCACCTTGAAGAAGCAATCTAAACACTATAAGGCGACACTGGCTCTCTCTTTTGATTACCCTGGAGTAATCACAACCGCATAATGCTGTGTGTTATTTTAAGCCAGAAGTGAAAGAGTGGAATTGTTTTGGCAGGTCTGCATGTTCACATCTGTGTTGGGTTTATATGTTTTTGCCAGTAGTATATTTTAGTAGTATAAAATAGAAAAATGATTCATAAGCTTTTCCAAATTTGGAACTCCCAACTGGTTTGTATTTGATTATATTCTCATTAATACTGTTAATTTGAATAGCTTTATGTAGTTTTCTAGGAATTCCTTCAAAGGGAAATTGAGGGAGAATAGTTTCATTTAGGTTGTGGAGCAATTTTCCATTTGTGTCTGTGGATTGGATTGTACATTGTGTGTGAAATGTAAAACCTTAGCAGGTGCCTAGAAACGATTATTTAATGAGGCTATTTATAGCTTTGGTTTTTCAGGTCAAAGCACCCTGCTGGACTGCTGAAAAAGCCAACTTCTTTCTAATTCTGTTGATCTGTTTTATTAAAAAATGTATATATATACATTTATATATGTGTATATATATTATACACATGTGTATGTGTGTATATATAAATAATGTATATTATTTATATATATTAATCACTTGTATCACTTCTGTCACTTGTCTTCCTGTTCATCGATTTACTCAAGGAGGTACCAGTAACATCTCCATACGTCCTGTCACATATGTATGTCACATTTGTATGTCACATATGTGTAGCCCAAGGGCATCTGCTTGCTCCAGGAACATGAAGAGCCTCAAACCATTCATTCAGGTCATGGGAATGAGGTCTATAATTGATACTGGTTTTTGGCATATCAAATACGACACGGGTAGCTTGCCAGGCTCTGCCGTGCAGGTGGGATTCTCTTGTAGTAGCCTCTCATCTTGTGCATTTATTGATGAACTGCGTGGCCACTTTTGTGGCTGCGCAAGACAGGAAAAGATCAGCTTTTCTGCTGGGTGGAGCTCTGACAAGCTGTGGAATCCGGATGTTGAAAATGTAGCCCTCATGGTGTGGGGGGTTCCTCTGGCTTCTTGCCAGGCTCTGCTGGGATGGCGCGCCAGGGCTAGAACCCACCTTCCCTCCTGGGCGCCTCATGATCAGCTGGGCACAGGGAGAGCCGGTAGCAACTCTTCCCTGTGTATCTGAGTCTCTGGATCAGGCATACCTGGGCTTGAAATAGACTGCTGTAAGCTGGGGAACTGGAACTCGGCTCTCCCCTAACTCAGCTGACCATGAGGCCCCCAGGAGGACAGATGGGTTTTTGGAGTGGGCCCATCACCTCTGGGAGGGTCCCAGAAGCAGTCAGATGAGACTCGCCCACCACATTAGCTGCCATTTTCGCTGTCTGGATGCTGACCATGAGGTCCCTAAGCAAGCAGCCGTAAGTGGCTGTGCGGTCCATCAAACTAATGGAAACAATTATGTCCTTTAATGTACTGTATTCTACGATGTATAGGAAAGGTAGGCGGGAGGGAGAGATAGAGAGGAGAGAAAAGATATACAGAACTTGCCAGGTAGTTGGGGTGTGGGGGGGCAGGGAGGTGGGGACGTTGGTGATGGGAGATGGGTTCGGGTGAAGGGATGGGTGTTGAAACATGTAGAACCAAAGTTCGAGCATGTGCATCTTACAATTGTATGTTTAAAAGTGGTGTAATAAAATTTAAAAAAAAGAAAAAAAGATATAGACTACTGTAGGGTGGGACTCTGACGAGCAGGGCTTGTGATCAGCTCTTCTGCTGGGTGGAGCTCTGACGAGCTGTGGAGTCCAGATGTTGAAAAATTTATATATATATGTATACATATACACATACATATACATATATACACATGTATATATGTACATATACATATATATGTGTATATATGCATATACATATATGTGTATATATATATATCAGCTACGTAAGGGGCTCATTTATTCCTATTTTCATTGAAGCAATTCAGTGCCCAGACCAAAAATCTACTGAGGAAAGAATAAAAATACTGAGACTTTAGGTAGAGAGGGTTAGCTTGCACATTTGGGATCATGGTGTTGACTTTAAATGTTCTTGGTGTCCTGAGATGCTCTCTGTAGTTAATCAAGTGTTTCTCTTACTTATCACTTTAATATGGACATGTTACTGTACCCGGCAGAAAAGAAATCCTATTGAGTGTCTTCTGATAATGAAGATCATTGTAAATCCTTGCATCAACTTCATGATGTGGAGATCTTTATAGTTGTGGACATCAGAGATTCTTTTGAATACTAATTGAAATCATAAGATTGAACTGTTGAAATGTATGAAGCTTTCCCGTATTAAAATATTTTAAATTTGGGCTAGAGGCATATAGATCTTTGTAGAGTAGTTTGGACTTGCAAAGGTTGTATTGGATTTGATAGATTTAGAGAGAGAGAAAAGATGAGAGCTAGTAGGATATTTTCATACTGTAGATTGTTAGGGGCAGAATCGTTTGTATTTCTCCTTTAACATTTCTTTTTTTCAGCTTTGGGAACTTATCTTATTATTGCATCTAATTTCTCTGGTTCAGCCCTTTTTATCTTCATGTTACTGTTATTGGTCCTAATCTATATTTTTGGACAGGTCAGAGAACTCCCTATCTAATGTTTTTTTCTCAGATCCATTTTTCAGCTTAGGTATAGGAATGAGCTAAATAAGCATTTACTTATTTTAATTAAATATGCGTCTACTAATATCCCTAATATTTATGATCTTTCACTCGCTGAATATGTTATAAACCCCAAATTAGTGATTCATGGAATTTTTTTTCCCAGTTAACATCATGTTATCAAACTTTCTGAAGATTCTGACCTTTCTAAAACCTTTGGGCATATTGAATTCATTATTTGACCTCAACAGAAACACACATATGTGCCCAATAATATTAAGAAAAAATCAAGGGCTTCTGGGATGTAGATATAGTAAGTGCCTAGTAGACTGACCCTTCTAGGGAGGGTTTTGTCAGAGTATGACATGGAAAGGCACTAGGGCAGCAGTGGGTGCATCTGTGGGCTGTGTAAGTCCCATGAACTGTTTCTGCCCTGCTCCATGGTGGGATAGACTCATCACCTCACGGGATGGACTTACAACCTAGCTGGCTGTCTGGGGCCATTTTGTCTCTCCTGCCCCCTGCAGATATAAATACCTTTATGGCTTTTCGGGGGTGGGGGTGTGGCTCCCCACTGTGTACTAAAGTGAGCAAATTTTAGTGACTAGATTTTAGAGGGAGTCAAAACTTGCAAGAAAGAGCTGGCGCTGGGTGAATTTTCTAGCACTTTTTGTAAAGGAAGGCTGATAGTTGCAGGGAGCTGAAGTCCTTCTAGTGTGAGAGTTTGGGGAAGAGCACTCAGGTCTGAGCTGAAGGAGAGCTGGAGAAGGAGGAATTATTTCTTTCTTGTCAGGATGTGTCAGGGAATTAAATTAAAATATTAATAGGCATATAGAGACATTGAAGAGGTATCTGGAAAATGTTAAGAATTTCCTTGGCCTAATTGATATTTAGAATAAAACTCCAACAGCTAATCGACAGAACATTCTTTCTTTTGTAATGTATCTTATGCTATGTCATACAGTAAGATTCAGCACATTTAAAATAGTTGTCCCTTTCAGTGTTTGCCTTTCTGTAACCAAATCAAACAAATTTTTAAGATATTCATGATCTGGATGCTACATATTTAGAAACTTAGTTTTAGAGACCAGAAAACAGTGTGTTTCATCTCTACTTTTCCTTTTTTTTTCCCCTTTTGACTTTTTTGGGCACATTCAGCAATGCTCAGAGGTTACTCAGGAATTACTCCTGGCGGTGCTCAGAATCCTATGGGATGCTGGGTTCAAACCTGGGTTGGCCATGTGCAAGGCCCCAAATTCCCTATTTTTGAATTCTCATCTTTGTTAGTGATATGGATACTTACTTTTATTACTGGTCTATTATATTTATCATCTACAGGGTTATAGATTGGTTTGTATATAAACTATTAAAATCTGTGTCTGGATTGCCCTCCTTTATTATAGTACTCTGGAGCTATTTTTAAAGACTAGAGCAGGGATGAAAATGAGCTCAGTTATTATATATAACTTGTGAATTGGAAATGAGTTTCAGTGTACTATAATTCTTCCAAATTGCTATTTACATGTTAATAATGAGACTGTTAAGGAATGTTTGGTCATTACCATGCTTATTTTATTACTCAAAACTTAACTTCCTGACAGATTGCATGTTTCATCAGGTCAAAATTAAAAGTTCTATTGATGCTTAAAGGTCGAAGAACTGATTCTCTTTTTATGCTTCAAAGAGCAAAAGAAAATTCTCTTATTAAATGCTGCTTTTAAATGCTTGTTTTTCTTCATGCTTCTTGGAGATGTCATTGTCTCCCTCTCCATTCCTGTGCATTTTATGTAGAATTACTCTTGCAACGAGATTATAAAATAATCGCCTGCAATTTTGCACCAGGTTTTGTTTTGTTGGTAAGAAAATTAAGTAAAACAACTATTTTTTAAAGATTTTTATTATACCACCGTGAGATTTACAATTACAAAGATGTTCATGTTTGGGTTTCGGTCACACAGTGTTCCAGCACCCATCCCTCTACCAGTGCCCATTTCTCGCCACCAATGTCTCCAATTCCCTCTCCCTCCCTTAGCCTGCCTCTATGGCAGGTTCTTTATCTCTTTTCTCTCTTTCTCTGTTTTTCTCTCTTTCTCTCTTCCTCTCTTACACATTGTGGAGTGCAATACATACATTTAGAGGTTATCATGGTTTTTTTTTTTTTTTTTTTTTTTTGCTTATATTCAATGTCCTGTCTCATGCTAGTAGAGCCCAAGGGCACCTGCTTGCTCCAGGAACATAAAGAGCCTCAAACCATTCCATCAGGTCATGGGAATGAGGTCTATAATTGTTACTGGTATTTGGCATATCAAATACAACACGGGTAGCTTGCCAGGCTCTGTCATGCGGGTAGCATATTCATCTCTAAAACCAGCATTTATTGAGGACATATGGAGATGTTACTGGTTCCCCTCTTGAGCAAATCGATGATGAATGGGAAGACAGTGATACAGTGATACAGTGATTATATTCAATGCTCAGATCTAGGCTGATATTGTCACTTTAGAAGATTATTAGCACACTGTTTCTTTTTTCTGTCTCACCTTAGCTCTGACTCCCACACGTTTGTGGTAAATTCCACCTTTGACAAAACCTCCTGTTCCATTTTTTTTCCAGACCTTGGATATTGGTGTCATACTATATATATATTTATATCATGGAAATAAATGCAATCATTCTATATCTGTCTTTTTCCTCTGGTTAGTTTCACTCAACATGATCCTCTCCATGTTCATCCATTTATAGGCAAATTTCATCACTTTGTTTTTCCTAACAGCTACATAGTATTCCATTGTGTAGATGTACCACAGTTTCTTTATTCAGTCATCACTTCTCGGGCACTCTGGTTGTTTCCAGATTGTGACTATTGTGAATAGTACTCTATGAAAATAAAAGTGCAGATGGTGTTTCCACTGTGTGTTTTTGGCTTCCCAGGGTAAATTCCCAGGAGTGGTATGGCTGGGTCAAATGGGAGTTCAATCTCTAGTCTTTGGAGGAATGTCCTTATTGTTTTCCAAAATGACTGTACCAGTTGACATTCCCACCAACAATGGATGAGAGTCCCCCTTTTCCCCGCATCCACGCCAGCACTTGTTGTTCTTGCTCTTTTGGATATGTGCCAGTCTCTGTGGTATGAGATGATATTTCATTGTTGTTTTGATATGCATCTCTGATGATTTTACTAAAAATTACTCAAGCTATATTGCTTGTGTAATGGTATGTAATTCTATTTTTTTAATATTGAGCTTTGTTCCTTTTTAAGGGAGTAAAAAAGCCTATTGGAGTTCAGTGTGACCAATGCTAAAATAAAAATATCTAAAATCTCTATGATATACAGCTGTTGCTTGCAAAGTTATGGTTGACAACAATGAGAAGTCACATTAAGATTCTGTTATGAAATTTTCCATTTGAGAAATTGACTGTTGGACAGTGTCAATATTCTCTTCTTTGGGCAATAATCAAAAAAGCCATTGGCAAAGATTTTCCTTTGTTTTAGTAAACTAAGCAGTGAGTAATGCCAAAAGCACCTCCACCCGCTTAGCTTGTCCTTGGTTTAGTACTGACTAAGCAGATCTGGCACAAACTGAGAGTCACATTTTAGGATTCATTTTGCAGATGTGATTGTAGAAAGTAAGAGAGCTGAGTCTTAACTGTTGACGCGTTATAAGAGCTTACTTGCATATTGTAAATGTATTTTCCCCATTGTATCGAACAATTGTACAATTGTTCAATTGTCAGTAGTGAGTAATAGGGAAAATAATTCCCTATTACACATTTTAGAGGTATCTAACACCCTACCAGCCTCTTCTTTCTCTGTCATTTTCTTTGTTCAGATGGTTAGTTGACTTGTGTAGGGTCTTCTGGTTCTGAGATCGTCTTCACAGAGCTGCTTCTGTGTTTTGCTGTAGCCACCCAATAGCATGAATTTCTAGGCAGTGCTTCCTCGGAGAAGCAGTGATGTTGTGTATCATTATTGTGAATCTTTCTTGATGTCTTATCTTTGTTCTCAGTAGATAATTGGTGAATGTCAGGATACGGTTGGAACAAATTTCTTGTCCTTGTCTAAAAATCAGATTGTAGTACCACCTACAATGTAATAATGATTCACTGTGGAAGGATTACAGTAGGGAAATAAAAACATCACAAATTGTATTTACTTTCTAAATAAATTTTATTCATTTTCATGCTATATACATGTCACTATATGACTTTCAGTATTTCAGTACATGACACTGAAAAATATATTTGCAAAATATATTTGCAAAAAAAAAGCTTTAAGCGCTGTGTTGGTCATTTTTGCTGTTTTGAGCAGTTGTACTATAGATTTTTATAATTCCTCAGTCCATTCAATGTTAATTTGAAAAGTTGAATTTCTACTGGTGAGTGAAGGTTTTGTCTCTTTTTTCTCCCTTAGAGCTGGCATATAATTGATGGCAAGTAGATGATTACTGTTTTGAATTTTTTTTCTTTTTTGTGGTTTTGGACCACATCAGGCAGTACTTAAGGCCTATTCCTTGTTCTGCACTCAGGGATCACTCCTGGCAGGCATCAGGGGATGAACCATATTGGGTGCTGGGGTTCAAACCTGGGTCTGCTGAATGCAGGTAAGCTCCCTACCTGCTGTATTGTATCTTCAGCCCCTGAATTAAATATTTATTAAACTATAATGTTGGAGTATGTACAACTCTTATCATAAATGAGAATTTAGCCTGTATCATTGTATTGTCTATAAGGGAGAATTTTATAATACATAATAAATTTGTATAAGCCAAATAACATTTTTTTCTACAGATGAACTGACAACATGATTGGAGTGCTCAACTGAAAAAAATGCATGTCTTAATAATAAGGCACAGCCCCTACATAATTATTTAAATGTTTGTCTTTGGTTGAATAAAGACTATAAATGGTAGCACCGTTTTTGTTTTTTTTAAAATTGCTGTTGCGGGGGACAGAGCGATAGCACAGCGGGTAGGGAGTTTGCTTTGCATGCGGCCAACCGGGTTCGATCCCGGCATCCCATATGGTCCCCTGAGTACCGCCAGGAGTAATTGCTGAGTGCAGAGCCAGGAGTAACTCCTGAGCATTGCTGAGTGTGACTCAAAAGAAAAAAAAAAAATTGCTGTTGCAATAAGCTTTTTTTCAATTTTTTTTTTTTTTTTAATTTTAGGGTCACACCCAGCAATGCTCAGGGGTCTCCTGGCTCTGCACTGAGAAATTACTCCTGGTGGTGTTCAGGGAACCATATGGGATGCCGGGATCGAACCCAGGTCAGCTGCGTGCAAGCCAAATGCCCTACCTGCTGTGCTCTTGCTCCTGCCCCAAGCTTATTTTTTTTTTAGATGGAAAAGAAATCAGGCATTTAAAAACAAATCTATGTGTATGAAAGGCCTACAAAATAGAGTTCTGCCTGCAGTATGGGTAGATGTTCACAAGAGGGAGCAGTACTGTACATATTATTTACATTTTGTCCTCATAAGAGTTCATGAAGTAATATTAAACAGTTTAACGATAACTTACGTCCTTCGGACTATTTGAGTTGATGAAATAGTAAATGATTTTGCTAAGTGTTTAAGCATACTCCCAACTCATATTTCTCGTCTGTTTATCACGTTTTCATTGGTTATACCTTAAAAATATGTCTCATGAATTCTCTGTGCACTGACTGATTCCTGCAAATACCTATACTAGAACAAAGTAGGAAGTTAGAACAGTCACTTAGGATTTGCATTTACTATGCTGTTTTCTCATTTGTAAATTGAAAAGCATCTGGAAAAGTGGTAATATTTGATACATGACAAATAAATGGACGCATTCTCCTGGAGTTAATTGATATTTTTAGTATCGATTTTCTTATTAATGTAAATCACCATGATACTATATTTTTAATTATTTCTGAACAAGTACACACTGCTTCTTGATAGTACTGAAGTTTAGCGAATTAAATTTACATAGGTAATTATTTCAGTACCTTATGAATATAAAGTGCTGCATGTAGAGCATTGTTTGTGTGCAGAGGAATATCTATTACTTTTAGTATTGACTCATTTTTCTTTGAGAGGTGAGTTAAAGACATCAATTTTCCAATTTACTTATATAACTCAGTGTTGACAGTTATTCGTATTAAATAATTTGTTTTTCACAAAGTTGGGTTTGAGGTTTATAGATATTTCAGTGAAGTAATGGCTTCTCTATTCTGTCCACATTTGCGAATGGTCATATAATCATTTATTTACTGTTACTGGTACACAATATAACTTTAGAGGCCCAACTTTAAATATATTTTCTCTTTCTTTTCTACCTGACATACATTAGTGTGTTTAAAATGGCACAGTCAATTACACTTCTTAATAAAATCAGTGCTAAATTTGGGCACTTTGACCATAATCTAGTTCCAAAGAGTAAGGTGCTTGATGATGAAGAAAATATTACAACTTGTATTTATATAATTTTATTTTCTGTGTATATTTGCTTATATATGCCCATATGTATTCATATTGTTTCATAAAATGTATATTAGGTGCATAGTAAAGATGGTGCATTTTATACATTAAATGGTGCACTTTACACATTAAAAGGTATAAGCACTAAAATATGTAGGGACAGGATCAAATTATAGTACATGCATACATTCGTACATAAAGGTACATAAAGCATTTGTAAAACTGAGCATAAAAACAACAACTCCAAAAACGGGGAGATGAACAGAAACTTATTCAGAGAAGACACTCAGATGGCAAATAGGCATATGAAAAAGTGCTCTGTATCACATATCAGGTCATACAAATGAAAACAATAAGATATCACCTCACACCAGTGAGACTGGCACACATCAGAAAGGGCAAAAGCAATCAAGGTAAATGTAGATATGGGGGAAGTGACCCTCATTCACTGGTGGGAATACTGGTTCCATATTTTGAGGGGGAAACAAAAGGACATTTAGTAAAAAAAAAATTGAGTTTCTGTATGCCTGAATTAGCAATTTTGCTTCTTGGTATCTACCCTAAGCGCTCAAAAACTCTATTCAGGAAAGACATCTGTGTTCCTATGTTCATTGCAGCACTATTCACAATAGCTCAAATCTGGAAACAACCTAAGTATCCAAGAGCAGATGACTTGAAAAAGAATCTATTGTTTCTATACACAATGGAATACTACTCCACTATAAGAAAAGAGGAAATCATGCATTTTGCTGCCATGTGGTTGGAATTGGAGAGTATCATGCTGTGTGGAGTTAGCCAGGAGGGAAAGGGCCAGTCAGAGATCTCTCATGTGGGATGTAAAGTAATATAGGAAGGAACTAATAAATGCTCACTGGTAACAGAACCTGAGAACTTGTCTACAGAACAGGTGGGCGTTGGGTAGGCGGGAGTTATAAGATGGGGTTGGGGACTTGCCAAAGGTGATGGGCTGAAGGGTACACTCTGCAACCCTACCTTTAATTGTAAATCACACTGACTAAAAAAATCAGTTACTAGGGATAACTTAGCATTAGGAATTTAAGGAAGGAGAATCCTATAAGAAATACAGAACATCTAGCTACAGGTCATTGAATAAGAATAAGAATGATAGACCAAAAAGATTCCATTTTCTTATTCTTAACTTCATTTAATCTCTGGGGTAGGTAATAAGCCTTGTTTTCTGTTTGTCCTCTAAAACTTGGAACAACCTGCAAGAGAGCTGTTAAAAATAAAAAAGGAGACTTAAGAAACTTGAATTTTTGGATTGCTGCCTTTACATCTGTTTAATTGATGTACCTAGCTCAAGTCTCTCTCTTGCTATTGCCTCGTTCATTGTTCTGGGAAAGGTAATTTTGTCCTGTTAACCCTCACCTTAAAGGAGCAGGTGTTGAAGCTGTGCAGTAGCTTAGTGCAAACTGCTGTGGTTTTGTAAAGCTCTTTCTAAGCAGTGGCTGATACCTTCCCTGGGGAGTCTAGGAGAAGCTGCAAAGAGAAAAGTTCTACCTGCCATTTTCGTGGTCCGGACTCGGTACATCAAACTAGTGGAACCAATCATGTTCTAGAATATATTATAGTCTACAATGTGTAAGAAAGGCAAGCAAGAAGGAGAGAGAGAAAGAGAGTAAGAAGACAAAGAAACTGCCATGGAGGCAGACTGGGGAAAGGGGGAGGGAGGTATATTTACTGTAATAAATATTTACTTATTTATTACAGTAAATATAGTGACTTGGAGGAACACATCTTACAATTTTTTACTTTACTTGTTTTACCTTGTTCTTACTGGGTGGCAGCAAGTGTGTCAGCTAGGCTCTGTTGTTTTGTGGAAGCTTTGGGGCAAAGGTTTACCTAACCCTTTTCCACCTGTATTTCTATTACTTTTCTCCCTTCTGCGTCAAAGATAGCAACAGAAGAGTCGAATTCTTCTTATGACTCCACACTAACCTCCACTTCTGCTGCCCTCATTCACATTTCAGAATCTGTGGGATACAGTGACTCTGACCTGGATGCTCCAGGACAGTCTTCCTGCTCTGTGTGCTTGTGTTTTGCAGAGAATAATCTTCTTTTTAAAGGTGGCTGATTAGGGGCCAGAGTGATAGTACAGCGAGTAGGGCATTCGCCTTGCATGCACCAACTCAGATTCAATCCCTGACATCCCATATGGTCCCTCTGAGCACTGCCAGGAATAACTCCTGAGTGCACAGCCAAGAGTAGTCCTTGAGCATTGCCGGGTGTGACCCAAAAAGCCAAAAAGAAAAAAAAAAGGATGTATTAGCACCCTTCTAATTGCAACTCTCATTCCCCTGTCATAATATGTTGGGAGAATGGAGGATTTGTGGAGGATTTGGCATATGCATTTTTTGCAGGAGAGGAACATTGTTTTGCTTGCCTTGTTATATCATCTGCCCATAAAGCCCCAGTAAGTTTTTCTATTCAGTTGTAATTATGGAGACATAATTGTATCTTAAGCTGCCTTGCTGATAGCCAGAAGTAAAATAGGAAATAGTGTTTGTGAAATGTTCTTTGTTTATACCAACAAACGTGCAAGTTTTAGTAGAGCTATTAGAGTTTAGTCTGATTGCTTTATTTCTTTCCTCATGTAGAACTGTGAAGTTCTGGAGGTTGGTATTGGTATGGCTAGCAAAAATAGTTAAAAGATGGGCTTGCTCTTCAAGCCTGTGGTATCCCCGAACACATACCTTCCTTGCTTATCTCAGAGTCTTTTTGCTTTCTTTTTCTGTGCTGGAGAAGCTCATATTCTCTCTTGACCTTGTCCTTCCTCTTTCTCCTCAAGTAAGCTTTCAGTAAAAACTACCTTGCTTCAAAAAATAAAATTAAAAATACATAATGCAATAATTAACTTGTCTTAGACACTATGTTATCGTTTTCTTAAATTATTTGATTAGAACATAACACAAGTATGTCTAAGTTCCTTATAATCAAGACTCTATAACTGTAAAACCAGAACAAATTAGAAACAGCTAAAACTGGGAAACATGAAGTAAATAGAATTCTTGGGATGAGATGGAAGCCATGTCTTTAGTTTGTTGTTTCTGACTCAGTGATCCTACTCTGCTCTGAAAATCCATAGTTCTGCTTGGTGCCAGTGCTGTTTGTGTTCAAACTACACTGAACTCAACAGTGAGATTGCAACAGTCATCTTTTAATTAAAAAATGTGAGTGAATGGTTTGGGGTTGTAATTGAAACAAAAATACAAAATTGTAACTTACTACAGCAAATTTTATGTTTGTTGTGACCTGTTGTTACACCTCTTCAGTGTGTTGTTCATTCCAAATTATCAGAGCATGCAAGATTTGTTTGAGGCTCTTCGTATTCCTGAAGCAACCAGATGCCATTCGGCTACACTGGCATTTGATAGGGTCAAATGGAAATGTTACTGGTGCCCGCTCGAGGAAATGGATGAACAGTGAGATGTCTAGTGATCTAGTGATTTATCTGTCATTATTTTATTCATAGCTGTGAGTTATAGCCTAGATTTTCTTGAAATCCACTGCATCCAATCCTTCAGATTAGCATGTGGCAGTAAGGTGTGTTTTAAGAGGTTGCCTGTGCCCTGAGGAGTATGCCCAGTAGTTTAGAACCCTCACCTTGCAAGTATAAGATTAGTTGAATTTTGAGTGCTGCCACATGTGCTAAACTGTGGAGATCCTGGCAGCACTGATGTTTGAACTTCACATCTTTGCTGTCTTTGATTTGCACCATGATTGATTTCTGACCACACCACAGTTAGGTTTGTGTTAGCACACGAAAGGGGCCCTCTGGTGTCTACTGCAACTAAGATGTATAATGACTAGGAAATAAGGTCCGTGGTTACCACAACATGAGCATTGAAGTGACCTCTGGTTATCAGCACAAGCAGAACATGTATCAGCATCACCCCCAAGGAGTGTGACCATTGGTGAGCACGTGTGAAGCACTAATACTAATGTGTGAATGCTAGCAAGTACAGATCTGTGCAAGCACCGAAGCCAGGCCTGTGTTTCACCCCTGGTCATTATAGCAGCAGTAGCAACAGCTTTGAAGGGAAGATGTGAACAAAAAATGTTGCTTATCATGGATGTTTATGTATTATCAGAAATATTTAGTGTGAATCTAGCCAGACTTACCAGGTAAGAAGGGAGTCATCCTATGTAGTCATCCAGGTTATTCCCAAAGATGTATATGTTTTTGTGTGTATAATGTTTTTTTTTAGCCTTTTTCCACTTCATGATGCTGGATTTATCTATGGAAAAAAATAGTTCTCATAAAAATGGAGAAATCACTCTGACTCCTGTAGGAAAGAAAATTGAAAATCTAGTTTTTGAGAATTACAGAGAAATTGTGACGTGTGAATCTGCCTACTAGTTGGTTGGTGTATTTGGTTCTTTGTTCTTTCTGAAACTTATTTTATAAAATTTTTTATTATACCACTGTGAGATACACAGTTACAAAAGTGTTCATATTTGGGTTTCAGTCATACAGTGTTCCAGTACCCATCTCTCCACCAGTGCCCATTTCCTACCACCAATGTCGCCTGATTTCCCCTCCTTCCCCAGCCTGTGTCTATGACAGGCAAGTTTCACTTCTATCTCTCTCTCTCTTTCTTCTCTCTCTCTGTCTCTGACTCTGCCTCTGTCTCTTCCTTCTCTTACACATTGTGTCTTGCAATACATACAGTTAGAGGTTATCATGTATATCCTTTTGCTTACTTTCAATGCTCAGTTCTATGCTAGTATTATTTGCTCAGTTCTATGCTAGTTCTATACTATAATTATTAGTATACTGTTTCTTTCTCTGTATTACCTAACCTCTGACTCCCACGCTTTTGCAGGAGGTTCTACCCACTTACAAGACCTCCTGATCCATGTTTTGTCTGCCTTGGATATTGGTATCATGCTATTTTTTATATATCCTGCAAATAAATGCAGTCATTCTGTATCTGTCCTTTCCCCTCTGGTTAATTTCACTCAGCATGATCCTCTCCATTTCCATCCATTTATAGGCAAATTTCATAGCTTTGTTTTTCCTAACAACAGTGTAGTATTCCATTGTGTAGATAGATTTACGATAGTTTCTTTATCCAGTCATCAGTTCTTGGGCACTCTGGTTGTTTCCAGATTCTGGCTATTGTGAATAGTGCTGCTATGAACATAAAAGTGCAGATGATGTTACTACTGTGTGTTTTTGGCTTCCCAGGGTATATTTCCAGGAGTGGGATAGCTATGTCAAATGGGAGCCCAATTTAGTCTTTGGAGGAATGTCCATATTGTTTTCCAAAATGGCTGTATCAGTCGACATTCCCACCAACAATGGATGAGAGTTCCTTTCTCCCTGCATCCACTTCACCACTTGTTGTTCTTGCTCTTTTGTTTTGATTTGCATCTCTCTGATGATTAATGATGATAAGCATTTTTTCATATGTCTTTTTGGCCATTCGTGATTCTGGAGCTTTCACTTTTACCTTTTCCTCTTGTGAGATGTTTCCTATTTGCCATATGTGTAGGTAGGTTTTACATTTTTAGATTTTTATAGTGACTGTAACTGTATTAGGTATGGTCTGTGTCGGAGGTGTTGGGAGAGCTCCTTAGATTATTGAGTGGGTTAGTGTGAGCTGGTGGGATTGTGGCTGCACATGTGGGGACTCAGAGAGAGAGACAGGGAAGGATATAGAGATTAAAATGTTCTTGGTATGTTTTTGTGTAATTTAAAAATGAGTAGTGCATTTTCCCCCTTTGGGCCATACCTCATGGAACTTAGGACTTATTCTTGGCTCTGTGCTCAGTTATCACTTCTCGTGGGCTTAGGGAAATGCCCCACCTACTATGCAGTTCCTGATTAGTGCATTAAAAAAAACTTTATTTAAACACCGTGATCCACAAAGTTGTTCACAGTAAAGGTGTTGCAAGTATTCAATATTCCAATACCAGTCCCACCACCAATGTGCCCAAGTCATGACTTTTTTTACTGAGTTATGTATGAATTGGACCATCTGTATTATTGCTTTCATTTATTGAACTTATTAAACATAATGGGCTTCTACTCAATTTTTTTTTTAAACAAATACGTTCATATTAATTTCTTTTTTGGGTCACACCTGGCAATGCTCAGGGGTTATTCCTGGCTCTGCACTCAGGAATTACTCCTGGTGTTGCTCCAGGGACCATATGGGATGCCGGGGATCGAACCCAGGTCAGCCATGTGCAAGGCACACGCCCTACCCGTTGGACTATCGCTCTGGCCCCCATATTAATTTCTTACAAATATTCAGTATTCACATCCCGTGGGATCCAGTCGGTAATGGCTCTAGTCCAGCGGTCGTCTCCAAATCGCATTACTTGTCCAGCCCATCTGATTTTCGACGCCTTAGCAAACGAGACAGCGTCCTTGACTCTGTAACAGCGACGGAGGTCGGAGCTCGGGATTCCTTCTTTCACTTGAGTGAGGCGTGATATTTCAAGCATAGCTCTTTCGATTCCTCTTTGGGAGACCTGAATAGCATTCTCATCCTGCTTTCATAGGGCCCAGGTCTCTGAGGCGTATGTTAATCCAGGGAGAACGGTGGAATTGAAGAGATGTGCCCGGAGCCGGAGGTTTTTTGTCTTTTTAGCTATTTCTTCGATGCTTTTGAAGATATTCCATGCCGCTCTCTTCCTCCTGTGCAGCTCAGGTTTTAGGTCGTTCATCATGTTGACTTCTCAACTTAGGTACACATAACTGCTGCATTCAGAGATGTTTGTTCCATTGAGAGTGAATGGGGCCTCTGGAACTAGTTCATTTTTAATGACCATAGTTTTGCTGAGATTCAGCTGTAGACCTATCTTTCCACATTCTCGGTTGAAGTCAGCCAGCATTTGTGCCACTTGACTAATGTTTGGTGTTATTAGAACGATGTCATCAGCGAGCGGAGGTGGTTTAGTTACCGCCCGTCTATCTTCACTCCCATTCCTTCCCATTCTAATTGTTGCATGATGTTCTCGAGGGTGGCGCTGAAGAGTTTTGGTGAAATGGTATCACCCTGCCGAACCCTGAGTGAATGTTTTGAGGCTCTTTGTATTCCTGAAGCAACCAGATGCCATTGACTACGCTGGCACATGATAGGGTCAAATGGAAATATTACTGGCGCCCGTTCGAGCAAATCGATGAATAACGGGATGTTAAGTGATCAAGTGATTCAGTATTCAACCCCAAACCCACCACCATTGCAACTACAGGCCACAATTCAAATTTTCCCAACCGCTGCTTGAGCCTATCCTAAGCAGACACTCAATACTTTCTTTTCTGTTACTTGTTATAGCAAATGTGCTAAATATGATCGGAAATGTTTTCATAGGAGAAAGTTTGTGAGGATTGTTCAATCTCACGATGGAGCCATTGAGCCATTAAGCCCTTTGTATAAGAAATTACTGATACGTTGCTACAGGATAGGCATTGTGACCACATATTTTGTTATTGGATGCCTTATACTTACACATGGTATATCAGTATACTAGAGTTTCAGATGTCAGTCCAGGTATTCCAGAGATTGTAACTGGGTGATAAAGTCAGAGTTAAATTTATAACTGGGTGGTGCCTTTGGGGCCTGGGTGCACCTACCAGGCCTTCTAAAGAACAAGGAGATGAGGGGAGGGAGTCCATCCCCAACTCCATGGAAACCTGGAGAATTGAGAAAACCCACATACCTGAGTTTTTCAAGGGATTAACATATGGGTGGAACTTCGTCCATGCAGTGATTACACTGCCTTGATCATGGCAGCGATTGTGGAATGTGAAGGTTTTTCAGCTTTTGGGATTCTGTTGAGGCAGGCCTTCCCCAAACCCTTCCGCCTCCGAGAGGGCTCCTGTGTTTGGCCTGGCATTGAGAGGACCGGGAGCATTTCTGCCCAATTAGTGCATTTTTAATATATTCAAACACTCAGGACTTGAGTGATAGCTAAAATAGTGAAGCACATACTGAGCATGTGGGAGGCTCTGAATTTGATCCTTTGTACTGCGTGCCTCACCCCCAGTGGGTAGTCAAGTGACCCCTGGGCACCTGCTACCAGGCTGAGCATCAACAGGTGTACCTTTTTAAAATAAAACAGCAACCCGAGTTTGTGTTCCTTTATGTTTTCCTATTAGTCCATATAAGAATATATATATATATATTTATATACACACACACACACACATATATATATACACATACATATATATGTATATACACATACATATATATGTATATACATACATACATATATATATATATATATGTATATACACATACATACATATATATATATATATATTTGCTTTTTTGGTCACACTCAGCAACGCTCAGGGGGTTACTCCTGGCTCTGCACTCAGGAATTACTCCTGGCGGTGCTCGGGGGACCATATGGGATGCCGGGGATCGAACCCAGGCCGGCACAGGCCGGCCGTGTGCAAGGCAAACGCCCTACCCGCTGGGCTATCGCTCCGGCCCCAATATAAGAATATTTTTAAGTTGACCTTTCACAGTTACAGTTTTTTTTTTTTTTTGATAACTTAAGCACCTTTTGAGTTTGAAATCATCTTTCTTACTGTTTTTGTATTTTTTTTTAGGTTTTTTTTCAATAATTCACTTGTATCACTTGCCTTCCCTTTGTTGATTGATTTGCTGGAGTGGGCACCAGTAACATCTCCATATGTCCTGTTGCAAGCAAGTGTAGCCCAAGGGCATCTGTTTGGGCTACACAGGAACAGGAAGAGCCTCACACCATTCCTTCAGGACATGGGATTGAGGTCCATAATTGTCACTGGTTTAGGCATATCAAATAGAACATGGGTAGCTTGCCAGGCTCTTCCGTGTAAGTGGTATACTCTAAGTAGAAGGCTCTCATCTCGAGCATTTACTGATGAAAATCAATGGCGAAAGATCAGGTTTTCTCTTGGATGAAGCTCTAGGAGCTGTGGAGTCTGGATGTTGAGAATGACTGACCTATTGGTGTGTTGGTTCCTCTGGCTTCTTGCTAGGCTCACTGGGATGATGGGTCACGGCTAGAACCTGCCTAGGAACTGTATAGAGTGTATAAATGTGAAAGATCCTGGGAAGGGCCTGATCCTAACATCCAGTACTATCTAAGACAGTTGTGCTCCCACAATGCGATGGAGCTGTGGGTCTGGCGTGTCTCTCTTCGGGGGTTGCTGGCACGGAGGTGGGACCGATATCCCAGCTCCAAGTCCGGCTAATGTGACCCCTCCCTGCACATGTGAATGAACTCGGCCAGGGGTCGAAAATTATTGAAAATAATTTTCAATAATTAAAAAATTAATTGAATTGCATAGTGAGATGCACGGACACAAAGTTGTTCATGATTGGGTTTCAGTCATATAATGTTCCCATACGTGGTGTATCCGATATGCCAAAAACAGTAACAGTAATGGACCTCATTCCCAACGAATGGAGATGTTACTGGTGCCTGCTCGAGCAAATCGGTGAACAATGGGAAGACAATTCACCCATCCCTTCACTAGTATACATTTCCCACCACTAGATTCCCCAGTTTCTTTCCTGCCCTGTAATCTCCCTACTCCCCACCTCCCATCTCTATGGCAGACACTTTCCTTCTCTCTCTCTGTCTCTATCTCTGTCTCTGTCTCTCTTCCCCACTCATCCTCCATTTTGGTCCCTCTGGTTTACACTAGAGATACTGAAAGGTTATCAGTTATATTCCTTTACCCACTTTGAACATTTGGTTCCAGTCCAGAATGGTCATTCCCAACTATCATTGTTGTACTGGTCCTTTTCTATGCTAACTGCCCTTTGCCACAGACACTCATGTGGCGAGCTTGCAACCTTTGACCAGTCCTCCTGGCCGCTAGCCTCGGATATTAGTCAAATACTATGTATTCTTTTTTCTTATAGCCCACAAATGAATGCAGTCTTTCGATATCTGTCCCTCTTCTTCAGACTCATTTCACTTGCTGTTTTTAAATGACATGTGTAAACGAGATTCTGATTTGTGGTTTATTTGGGTAACTGAGAATTCATACGAGATTTGATTTGGGGTATATTGTTATTAAGGCACACCACACTGTTTACTAAAAAAGTTTCAGAGCCTGTCGTAGGAGATAAGGTTACCTTATCCCAAACGTAGCCCATTAAATACAGATGAATGGCTTGTTGAAGCAGAATCTAGAATTTAGGAGCGGGAAAAGCTCCCTTTTATGCTGCTCTCACAAAGGAGTTTAAATTTGACTTTAGCTTTTACCATGTATCCTTTATCATAGATTATTTTGATACTTATTTTTTGTTCTATGATTGGCAGTGCTATTCACCTAAATCTTCTTTGGAGCAAAATGAAAAAAATTGGGGAGTAGAAGATTGAATAAAGTAATTCAGTCACCTAAGCACATGCTATTGAAATTTTAGTTGTGTGAGAAAACCTAACTGATACAGTGCTTTACAAGGGCTTGGAGAAAAAATGATACAGAATCAAGGCATCAATAGAAAACAGCTTTCAGGCTCTCATCATTTCGTTTCCAGCACCTTTCATCTTGGAGTGTGCTGAGCCCTCCAGATGGGGTAGCCGACTGACAGAGTGAGCTAGCTAATTTCATACCTTGTTCAGCAGAGATGGGCCAGGAAATCTGATGTCCACCCAGCTCTGTTAAGAAAGTCGTCTTCTTATGTGCTTGCTTGTTCGTTCCTTTTGGAGATCCCTCATTTCCAAGCAGCTTCTCTCAGTTGTATTGTGAGATAGTTTATGGTTTTGGGACCACACCCACATGTGCTTTGTGCCTACTTTTAACTCGGTGCTTGGGAACCATTTGCTGCTCTAAATTGAACTCATGGCCTCCTACATGCAAGGCAAGCGACTCATGTGTGGCTCTACTGCTGACTTACATCTCTGGCACAGGACATTAACATTTTTTGTTACTGATTTTGGGCCAAACCTGGCGATGTCTAGAAATTACTCTTGGTTGTGTGATCAGAGATCAGTTCTGTCAGTACCTGGGGAACCATATTGGTGCTGGGGATTGAAATGGGGTCAGCCACATGCAAAGCAAGCACCTTACCCCCTGTACTGTTTCTCTGGACCTGAGATTAGTATTTAAGAAAAAAAAGTCAAGTAGAAATCCAGACCTTTTACAGACAGGGTCAAGTATAAAATTCATATTTATTTTTATAGTAATAGCAGTGTACAGTGGGGATGTTTCTGTTTGACCTCCTATCTCTTTTGACCTATGCCATTGCATAGACTAAGAAAGGGCCACCAACTAGGCACCTGAAACAGTGACACTTATTGGTAGCTTGTGGAAATGTTTATTGTAGGAAATTTGAATATATATTGTATGGAAGCGTATTACTATGCTGGGAGATTTACTGATTAAAATTGAGGTATGGGCCAGAGCGATAGCCCAGCGGGTAGGGCGTTTGCCTTGCAGCGCCCGGCCTGTGCCGGCCTGGGTTCGATCCCGGCATCCCATATGGTCCTCCGAGCATTGCCAGGAGTAATTCCTGAGTGCAGAGCCAGGAGTAACCCCTGAGCATCGCGGGTGTGACCCAAAAAGCAAAAAAAAAAAAAAAAAAAAAATTGAGGTATAACTCGTAATGAATAAAATACATAATATATCCTGTGGTTCTATAATATTTCATTAATTTTGAAAAATAAAAATTCAACAGTTTGTTTTTATTAAGAATGAGTATGATTGATATTGTTTGCTGGGATTTCTGAAGCTCAGTTTTGGCAGTTGGAGTAGAACAGTGACTCTAAACCTGCTGTTGCTATTTTTTTAATTATTAAGAAAAATGCTTTCACATAGTCAAGTGAAGAATTATGAGCAAGTTATAGGCACAGTGCTTCTGACTTTTCCCTGTAGGGTACTTGGGTAAGCAAGGGTTCATTTACTAAATCTTACTCATTTACCAAATCTTTTTGTGTTGAAAATTAGTGTTAGAACCTGCTGTGTGTTAGAAGTTTCTTTTACGCTCTCCTAAACCTTTCTGATATGCCATGATCACTTTATACTGGATGTAATAAAGCTTATTTATTTCTTTTAGAAAGCATACAACTTCACCTTAGTATTACTTGCATTGATCTAAAACTGTAGAATGGGACTTTTTTTTGCAGTTAGAAACGTCCGCTGTTGACATCTACTGTAATTTAAATGCTGGCAATAAAAAATATTGTGCCCAGCACATAATAAAAATCAATGTTAATAACTTAAATATTCAATGGAGGTGGCATTTTTCCTTTAATGGCATAAAGTATTGAGGCATTTAATTCTCCAGTAACATTTGTGAGAAGGTAGTATTTAGTGGGTCTCTATAGCCATACTATTAGAAGGTCTAAATATGCCAAAATGATACTTAATTCTTAATAGTTCTGAGTGACTTATATACTTGTTGTATAGCGAATTTTCTATCAGTTTTAATATGAATTGAACTAAATTTAAATACTTAATTCGGATTGATGTATTATTCCAGGAACTTACTGTTTTCTATATATGAGTCATGCATTGATTTCTTTTCATTTCTCCCACACCCCATTACCATTCACCTCTCCCTAATCATCCTCTAAAAGAAGAAAGAGCTGCTTTTGTCATCATTAAATTTATTGCTGGGATTTTTTTTTTTTTTGGTAATTGTCATAGTCACTGTATGGTTCTTGAAGATCTGTAAAGAGCTAGAAATCTGCATGATACCATTAAGTTTTTATTTGAAATTGAGAGGTTTTGGCAGTAAAAACTGGTAAACTAGCTTTATTCTTTCGTGAAAATTATAAACACTTATTAATTAGATCTGTGCAACATAAGCAAGAGAAAGAAATGAACGCATGGCACCAGAGTGGATTACTCACTTGAAATCTAGCACATTTCATTTTCAGAAGAGATTTGCTAGTTTGACAGATACAAGGAATTCATTAAATGCGTGGGACATTCTGCCTTGGACAGAATCTCAGAGCATTTATGGTTAGAATGTAAAGAAAGTAGGAATCCTCAAAGATATGTCTGCTTTGTTCTCTGTGAGTACTATTTAAACTAGGATCTGCATCACAGTTTTAGCATATAGACTTAAAAAACTTGATTAAATTGTTATTTTTGTTTCTAAACTTAATTCCTCTCTCCCCATGCTCCCTGCATGTGAAGTAGACAGGAGAGGGTAGAATTATATAGGCCCTTAGCTCTCCCTTTACTCTACATTTTGATTCTTGGGGCATTCTTATTCCTAATGGTTCAATTTGCTTTACTCGTTATGAAATGAAAGAAATAGGAGTGTACTAAACGAGGTGGAAATATGTCAGTTAGAGCCTATTCCTACAACCATCTTGCCCACAGACTGGGATTAGTGGTCTCTCTAGAGGGGCTGATGGAAAAATACGTTAGTAAAAATTGTGGCGAGTGGGTCAGCAGGAGGAAGGAGACTGATAGCTTTAGGAATCTCTTAAGGGCGATTGACATTGGCTCCTCTTTGGGTGGGAGGATCCCTGGGTATGACTAAGCTTCAGGAGGTGTCTCAGAAGGCCTGTTATTTTGCTCTTTCCCCTTCATTCATAACTGGGCCTGCATCAAGCAGTTTTCTAGACCTTTAATAGTAGGAGACAGTTCAAGAGCCAAGTGATTATAAGTAATTATAAGAAATACGCTATAAAGACAGGAATGAATCTTTAATATTCACTTAAATTTACTGGCAGTGTATGAGTACCTTTTCTTTCTCCTTTTTAGAACAGTGTTGCTGTTGCATATACACTCTGTTGGCTTTATCTTTATAGATAGAATGATTTGGTATTCATTATATTATCTTTGAATTCGTGTCTCATAGAGGTAGATTCAATCATAGAGCAACTGGTTCATTAAGATTATCTTTATTCAGACCTTGTTGCTGGTCCTATTTGCATTGCTTTTACCACATGCCTCCTTGCAGAGCAGGAATTGGATGGCCTTGGTCTAAACATCTAGGACAGGAGAGCAGGGAATCTTTACCAAATTTAGAGCATCTAATAATCAACAGCAGGCGAGAGATTTGTGGTCATAGGGACCTGGAACTGTTTCACACTTGAGAATGTGTGTGTGGTAAGCAGGATGGCGTCGGTGAGCACCATGGTTTTTCTAGTGTTGGATTTATTGGGCCTCCATTTTAAATGAACTAGATTGTAAGTTTTGAAATGTTTTATGGCTGTGCTTTGATATGGCCAGAGTCATTTGGTGAAAGGACATTGGACTTTTATAATTCATTTTTAAATTGAGTCATGTATTATTGGATAGTGCAGTCTATTTTATTGGGAGAAAATAAAGGAAAAATGGGAGAAAAATATCTGATTCTTTAAGAATTATGTATAATAAAAAGAAAAAGTTTCCATTATCAATAAACTCTGAGTAGTAAATGGTTTATAATTTTTCTATCAGAAGAGCTGCTATTAAAAGATGTGTTACTATGTTTGGATCATTTAAAATACAGATTAGTGTTAACCATTCCAATAATGATGAACAAATAAAGTGATAATTTGAGATCTTTGAAATAGATTTCATTTTTGAAGAAAAACACTTAAAACCTTTAGGTTTAGATTAACAATATTTTTATTTTAATGAAACTTTATAACCTACACTTGTTTTTGAAGGACAGTGTATTATGATTTAGTAGCAGCAAGATAAAACTGCTTTTTTTTTTTTTTTTTTTTTTTTTTGGCTTTTTGGGTCACTCCCGGCAATGCTCAGGGGTTTTTCCTGGCTCTGCACTCAGGAATCACCCCTGGCGGTGCTCGAGGAACCATATGGGATGCTGAGGATTGAACCCGGGCCGGCTTTGCCGGCCATGTGCAAGGCAAACGCCCTACTCGCTGGGCTATCGCTCCTGCCCAACTCTGCTTTTTTTTTTTTTTTTTTTTAATATTATGGAATAATAATAACATTAAAGGAATTCATCTCATCAGGGAATTTTTTTTATAATTACTTTTCTTTATAGTCAAAGGGCTATAAACAGCTCGTCTGCAAATTGGTCCCTTTAGAAGACATTTAGTACAAAAATTGTTTATTCTTTTTTCCTTTTCCCAGAGTCTCTTTTTTAAAATTAAAAAAAATGTTATTCTACCACTGTGATATGTACAGTTACAAAGCTGTTCATGATTAGGTTTCAGTCATACAATGTTCCAGCACCTGTCCGTCCTCCAGTGCACCCTAACACCAGTGTCCCCAGATTCTCTCCCTCCCACTTCTCTCCCACATTTCTTCCCCCTCTCTCTCTCACTCACACACATTCCTTTTGGGCATTATGGTTTGCAGGTCAGGTACTGAATGGTTAGTATATCCTTTTACCTACTTTCAACACTCAGTTTTTGTCCAGAGTGGTGCACATTTCTGACTATCATTGTCATACTGGTCCTTTATCATAACTGCCCTTTGACTCCACAGACTTGGTAAGCTTTCAACTGTGGACCAGTTAGTCCTCTTGGCCTCTGTTTTTCCTGGCCTTGGATATTATATTAGTCTCATACTATTTTTTTTTTGTATCCCACAAATCAGCACAGTTGTTCTGTTTCTATCATTTTCCTTCTGACTCATTTCACTCAATATGATACTCTCCATGTCCATCCAGTTATAAGTAAATTTCGCGGTTTCATTTTTTTCCTAATAGCCACCTAGTATTTCATCATGTAGGTGTACCATAGTTTCTTTATTCAGTCATCTGTTCCTGGGCACTTGAGTTGTTTCCAGATTCTGGATATTGTGAATAGTGCTGTAATGAACATAGAAGTTCAGGAGACATTTCTGCTGTGTGTTTTTTGGGTCCACAGGATATATTCCCAGAAGTGATTGCTGGGTTGGATAGTACTCATTTTCTTGTTTCTTGAGGAATGTCCATATTGTTTTCCAAAAAGGCTGGACCAGTTGACAGCCCTCCAACAATGAATGAGAGCCCTGTTCTCCTCACATCCTCACCAGCACTGGTGTTCTTATTCTTTTGAATGTGTGCAAGTCTTTGTGGTTTGAGATGGTACCTCATTGTTATTATTTGCATCTTCATGATTTTTAGTGATCTGAAACATTTTTTCATGTGTCTTTGGCCATTTGTACTTCTTTGAGGAAATTTCTGTTAATTTCTTCTCCCCACTTTTGATGGATTTGGGTGTTCTTTTATTGTAAAAGTTCTACCAGGGCCTTATATATCTTGGACATTAACCCCTTATTAGATGGGTATTGGGTAAGTAATTTTTCTCTTTCATGGGCTGCCTTTTTTAGCTTAATCATAGTTTCTTTTGAGGTGCAGAAGCTTCTTAATTTAATGTAGTCCTATTTGTTTTTCTTTGCTTCCACTTGGCTTGGTCAGTGATAGTTCAACTTTGAAGATGCCTTTAGCTTTAGCATAATGTTTTCCTCCATGTACATTATGGATTTAAGTCTGATGTTGAGGTCTTTAATCCATTTTGATCTGATTTTTGTGCATGGCATTAGATGGAGGTCTGAGTTTATTTTTTTGCATATAGCTGCCTAGTTTTCCCAGCACCACTTTTTGAAGAGGCTTTCCTTGCTCCACTAAGAGGAAAAATCTTAATATTTTTTTGGAGAACTTATTTAGTGAGTAGTGGTTATTAATTGCCTGATGTGTTTTAAGTGGTTGTTGGGGCAGCAAACTTGATTCTATTTTTGGGGTGTCAGTTATTTCATTTCTTATGCTGTTGAGCAAAAGCGACATTGGGTGATGCATGTTTCAGTTCTCACTTTACATATCATCCACCTTCTTTTAGCTTCTATATGTGCTTTTAGCAGACAGTAAATAATTTATATGTGGAATTGTCTTACTGCTTATTGGAAGTCAGTATTGTGATTGTTTATGTTAAATTGAGATACATTTTGAGAAAAAAGTGTAAAAGTGCATCTGTGCAATAGAAATTCTTTTTATCAAATAAAGTGAAACTGAGTTTTCATGGTCCTTTGGGACCAAACAATAAAACCCTGTCTACTTTCCAGTTCAGACATCTGGGACTTAATAACACGTGGGTATGGAACATTGATTACTATGAAGAGAAGACGGTGGAAAAGATTAGACTGGGATCCACTGGCAGCTTAATTCCTTCTGGGATGAGGATGTAATGAATGTGAGGGAGATGTTTTGTGCCCTAGTAATTCAGAACTGTAGATTTCAAAGTGTTTCGGTTTTCCTGATGGACTCTGGTCTTTGATTCATTTTACCTTTGCTCTTTTGGTTTATATTTGAACTGTCCTCTCCTCCTTTGCCTAGTTATCATGAGTTATTAAATCAAGGATTGTTTAGAGAAGCTGCCCTAGTATAGAATCTGTCTCTGAATTTGACTGTCGTTTTCTATCATTGTAAAGTGAGAGCAGGCTGATTCATTAGTGTCTGTTAAAAGAAAATATTGGATTGTTTGATTTAATTTTTACTTTGCAAGGAAAAATATTAAAATTTACTAATATTATATGGGTAGTAAAAACTAGCATGATCATTTCATGTGTCAAATGGATGCTTATTACATGGAAATACTCTGAGGAGGGTTTAGGAATTGTCCAAAGTATGCACACTTAATGGTATTAACTTTAAGCATACTATTTGGTATATTCTAGTTATGTACTTGAATAACTTAACCATTTAACCTTTTTAGTTACCCTTGGTGTTATAAAAGGATTAAGTTAGCCATTTTTCTCTTCCCTCCTGATGAAATACTTGAACTCTGTTAACTTCTATGACTCAGTGTTATTTTGTTCAGTATCACTGTATCACTGTCTTCCCGTTGTTCATCGATTTGCTCGAGCAGGCACCAGTAACATCTCCATACATCTTGTCGCAAGCAAGTGTAGCTCCAGGGCATCTGCTTGCTTCAGGGTCAGGAAGAGCCTCAAACCATACTTCAGGTCATGGAATTGAGATCCATAATTGTTACTAGTTTTTTGGCATAACAAATAAAACACGGTTAGCTTGCCAGGCTTTGCCATGTAGGTGGTATACTATCAGTAGAAAGCTCTCATCTCAAGCATTTACTGATGAAACTTATAGGGGAAAGTCAGGTTCAAGCTTGATTGGAGCTCTGAGGAACTATGGAGTCTGAATGTTGATAATGACTGACTGCATGATGTGTGGGTTGCTCTGGCTTCCCGCTAGGCTAATGGGATGATGGGCATCAGTTAGAACCTGTCTAGAACTGTATACAGTGTATAAATGTGAAAGATCCTGGGAAGAACATTATCCTAAAATCAGTATTATTTAAGAATGTTGTGCGGCAGCTTTGTGGCCGCGTGCCAAGGAGCTATGTATCTGGCATGGGTGTGTCTATCTTCCAGGGAAGCTGGCATGGAGGTGGAGGAAAGGGCAGAGCCCAAATCTCTGCTCTGAGTCCGGCCAGCGTGGTCCCTCTCCCGCGCGTGTGGCGAACCCTTGGAGCAATGTTGGACTCAGCCAGAGGCTGGCCGAGCCCCTTACCGGGAGGTCAGCTCCATGGATTGCTTCCACGTAAATATAATATGTTGTTGTGCCTCCAGCATGAGTTGTTGCTTTTTCCCTAAGGTAGTGCTGGGAAACTCTGGGGTGCACCATACAAAATCTGGAAGCAGGGTCATGATCCCCTTCTGTCCCAGGGGTTCTTTAGCCAGCGGATGGAGAAAGCAAGAATCCGGCAAAGTTTCAAAATGCTTTACTTAACACAGGTTCTGGCATACAAATCAGCAATAGGAAAAATCCTGAACTTAGGGTTCTCGGCTGGGCTATGGCCTCGTGTAGGCTAAGATGCCTGCCACCACACGTTAAGGCACTGTATAGAAGAAGAGGCAAGAAGGGGAGTGCCAGCAGCAAAGGGGAGAAAGTCCAAAGAGAGAGGAAGCAGGCTAGCTTTACATCCCTGCAACCCAGACCTCCCACTTCAAAGGAAAGCCATCAGGGTCAAATTCCCTCAGGTAATTTCTCCCAGGACCTTTGAGATGTTAATGTTGCCTAGCCAAGATCTGCCTTGGAAGTGACCCTTCATGGTAGAGTGGAGGAGCAGAGGCATCTGAGATGAACTGTATCTCAGAGTACAAAGGCATGCGTCTGTACCAAAAAATATTCTATAGCCAGTTAAATATTTCTCCAAGCCTTCACAAAAGTCTCATCTTTACTTTATGGTTGTTCTGTATATCAGCGCTTGAGTTATCAGAGAGCTGCCACATTCAAACTCTCCTCCTCCTATCTACAAATTGACCACTAGGAGGCAACTCCAGGCCAATGCAGAGGCTCTGGGCAGCAGTGTACTGCAACAGGGTAGCAGTGATAATTGTGTAAAAATAGTCAAAGGAAGGGAGTGCATGTCTTGCATGAATGAGGCCTCAAGATCTGTTCTTGGCACCTCATGGCCCTGACCTCTTCCCCAGCTCATAACCCTGTTGCCTCCCAGCATGATGGACTCTGGAGCAGCATCCCTGCTGGGCCAGGTTCACTTAGGAATGGCCCTCAGGTACCCGAGGTACTTCTTGGAAGACCCTCCCAATAAATCAATAAAAATGCACTTTTGCATTTACTTATTTTCTCACCTCTTTGTGTTGTCCCCATTTACTGTTTTTTAATTTATTTCTTAGATTACCATTTTTTTTTAATGATGCAGTTTTAATAGTAAATGTTTAATTTTTGTAGGAATATTTCACTTAAAAGTATGTTTGGCTGGGTATAATAGTTGCCTGTTTAAGTCTAATTGTCATCCTTTTTTTTAAATCACATTTGGCAATGCTCAGGGGGTTACTCCTGGCTCTACATTCAGAAATCACTCCTGGTGGTGCTCTCTCTCCCATACTGGATGAGGGGTAGGCGTGTAAAAGGCAAGCACCTTACCCACTGTCCCTAATTGCCTTCTTGGATACTAGTGTTTTTTTTCTTCTGGCTCTGTAACAAAAAATGTCTTTCATAAAAGTTCTTTTTTCTTATTTACTTATTTACTTATTTGTTTATTTGTCTGTCTGTCTGTCTGTCTGTCTGTCCGTCCGTCCGTCCGTCCGTCCGTCCCGTCCGTCCATCCATTTGTCTGTCTGTCTGTCTGTCTGTCTGTCTGTCTGTCTGTCTGTCTGTCTGTCTGTCTGTCTCTATCTGTTTGTTTCTTTTGGTGTGGGGTGGGGTGCTGTCCCATCTAGGGGTACTCAGCACTTACTTATGGTTCTGTGCTGAGGAATCAATTCTGGCAGGTTCAGGAAACCATATGTGGTCCTGAGGAATGCTGGAAAGTTCTTAACATTGTTTCATCCTTGAAAGTAAAATTTAATGCTTCATTTTATTTTCCCTGTTTTATATTTTCTGCTTTTTATCTCTTTTCTCTATTTTGCCTTTTCTGTTTAATTTCTCAAATCTGTCTTCAGTTCTTCTCTACTACATTCATCTGTATCTTAATTTACTATTTGGCTCAAGTATAATTTATTATCTTGGCTCAGAAACTACCCCCTTCCAGAATGCCCCATCAGCTTAGCCTGGTTACCTTTTTGTGATAATTGGTGTGTGTGTTTATTTCATATCTCGTAATTTGGTTTTATTATTGGGGACCCTGGCCAGCAGCCCCTGCATGAATGAGGGAGACCTAGATCTTGCCAGACTTCATCCCTGCAAAAAGGAGAGGGATGGATTTGGGAGAAACTCTGCCTTGCCTTTGCTGAGAAAGGAAAGAAAGAAAGACACTGATGCAGTGGGGAGTTCTGGATAGCAGTTCTCATTTTACTGAGCACAGTTTAAGCCTTTTATACAATATTTGGGTGGAGGAGGTACAAGCACAAATCACCTGGCATTTGCAAGCTCCTGGGCCTTTGCAACAGATAAGAATCACAGATTTAGCATTTGCAAGGTAACAGTCACTAATTTACATATTCCTGTGATCAGAAGACCAGAAGACCAGGCACATCCTGCCTCACCTTAGATGTAAATCATTTGTCTGCCAGTCTCCCATTGGATAAGCACAGATGTCCTTCATATAGGTGTAAACTCTTGAGCATCTGGAAGCTCCACTGCCCTGAGAACAGGGCCCACCTCTGGGCCCCATCCCCCAGGGCCTTATGGTGGAAAGTGCCAGGCCCCAGTACTAGCTGCTTAGAGCCCAACAGTTGTGATGTCCCAAATACACTTTAGTAGTTCTCGAACTTGTGTTGATGGTGGTAATGTTGGTTGGCAATTTCAGGTTTTAGTTGGAGCTCTTGTGCACATTTGGATTACAGTGGGCCTTAATTGTATTGCTTGCAATTAAGTGCATGTACCAGAGGCTGCATACTTGTGTTGATATTGAGGACACTAAGTGTAGAACCACTGGGATTCCCAGATGGATTTTTGCCACTGGGCCACAACCCTGGGCCCCCTTTTTTTTTTTTTTTTTTTTTTTTTTTTATCTTGTATCGGACACGCATCGGACAGCTTGCCAGGCTCTGCCATGCGGGCACTATATTCTCATTGCTTTGTGGGGCTCTCTCAGAGGGGGTGGGTAGAATATTTGTGGTAGTTTGGAGGTAAATTGCGGCGGCTCGCGCATGCCCCCAACGGAGAAAGCTGGTTTCTGCTCTGCCGGGTGTACCTGTGTCTGAGGCTCAAGCATTCCCTGGGTTTGAAATACTCTCCTCTGAAGGGCGGGTCTCTGCAGGGCGGGTCCTTGTAGGCTGGGTTTCTGACAAGCTGGGCTGGAGACTGGATTAATCTGTGGGCTGGAGAGTGGATTAATATGCTGGGGGAGATCTTACCAGCTGCAGAGTGTGGATTGTGACACAGATAGCTGCCAGCAAGGTGTGGGAGTTTCTCTGGCCTCCTCCGAGGCTCCATCGGGATGGTGGACTCAGGTCCGAAGTTGCCTCGTGGTCCATGGAGTGCAGGGGGTTCAACGGGGGAAAGCTGGTTTCTGCTCTGCCGGGTGTACCTGTGTCTGAGGCTCAAGCATTCCTGGGTTTGAAATACTCTCCTCTGAAGGGCGGGTCTCTGCAGGGCGGGTCCTTGTAGGCTGGGTTTCTGACAAGCTGGGCTGGAGACTGGATTAATCTGTGGGCTGGAGAGTGGATTAATATGCTGGGGGGAGATCTTACCAGCTGCAGAGTGTGGATTGTGACACAGATAGCTGCCAGCAAGGTGTGGGAGTTTCTCTGGCCTCCTCCGAGGCTCCATCGGGATGGTGGACTCAGGTCCGAGTTGCTCTCGTGGTCCATGGAGTGCAGGGGGTTCAACGGGGAAAGCTGGTTTCTGCTCTGCCGGGTGTACCTGTGTCTGAGGCTCAAGCATTCCTGGGTTTGAAATACTCTCCTCTGAAGGGCGGGTCTCTGCAGGGCGGGTCCTTGTAGGCTGGGTTTCTGACAAGCTGGGCTGGAGACTGGATTAATCTGTGGGCTGGAGAGTGGATTAATATGCTGGGGAGATCTTACCAGCTGCAGAGTGTGGATTGTGATTGTCCGATGCGTGTTCGATATGCCAAACCCAGTAACAAAAATGTTTATTTTCCTGACCCGAAAGAGCCCTTAATACGGCAGCAGTAAGAAAGGCAAACAAGCAGTGCCTGATAAAATTTCACGGCTGTCCTAGGCTGCCAAAACGAAGAAGGACTACAATGACTGTCTGTACTTTCAATGCACGTACACTGGCAACGGAAGCATATATTGAGGATCTGATGCTGCAAGCAAGAAAGATCAAGTACGACATCATTGGTCTGACTGAGACGAGGGAGGCGTCAGTCGCATCATGCTGTATTTGACACCGGAGAAGAATTGTTCCTTGGAACATGTGATGAAAGAGGCGTCGGTGGCATTGGTGTCCTTGTCAACACGAACATGGCTGTCAACATTGATTCATTTGAATGCCTAACAAACCGAATAGGACGATTACACTTGAGGAGATGTGGCCCACTGCCAGCAATTTCTATCTTCATTGTCTATGCACCAACATCCACATACAAAGAAGATGAAATTGAGAAATTCTACATGGAATTGGAGGAGTTCTATAAAAAGATCACACCTTCTACAAGATCATAGTCGGTGATTTTAATGCCAAGATAGGACCGAGAAGATCGGCTGAAGAACTCCACATCGGGACCCATGGCCTAGAATGGAACGAACAGGGTGAGAGACTATCTGAGTTCATCATGTCCACCAAGACTATTCATGGGAACTCACAGTTTCAGAAGGCTGAAGCGAAACGTTGGACATGGGAATCTCCTGGCGGACAGTTCCACAATGAAATCGACCACATCATCTTCAATCGACGGTTTTGTCTGACCCGATGTTGCTGTCGTCCCCCAAATTCCTGACAGGATCGGACCACCGTCTCCTTCGTGCAAAATTCTACTTCCCGCAACGGGGAGAAAAGGCTGCAAAGTTTAAGAAGAGAACTCCCAGAACGACCACCAACTGGGAACTCTTTAGCACCATTGCGGCAACATGGGAAGATACCATCATTGATGACATCGATGAAGAATACAACCGACTGGTTCAGCACCTCCATGATTGTGCGAAGAATGCCGAGAGAGAGAAAGACACAAAAGGACGCTTGTCTTCAGAAACTCTCGAGCTCATTCGCCAACGTGGCAAGGCGCGAGCCTCAGGAGACCAAATGCTAACGTCCAAGCTTGCTAAACAGTGCAGAGAAGCGATAAAAGCAGACCTCAAAGACAGAAGAGCAGAAATACTGGAAGATGCAGCAGAAGCCGGGAAAAGTATTCGCACTGCCCGCCTGTCCTTTGCCAACTATAAGACCAAGATGACTGCCCTCTGACGCCCTGATGGATCTATCACATCTTCCAGAAAGGCAATGGAGAAGATTATCCAGGACTTCTACTCAAATCTTTTTGATAGCCACATCCACCTGCCCACATACCAAATTCCACAGGATGGATATGTCATTCCCAACGTTCTCCCTTCTGAAATAAGACATGCCATCTCATCGGTAAAGAAGGGAACAGCACCAGGCCCAGACAAAGTCAGACCCGAACATCTGAAGAATCTGCCGTCGGTACTCATCAATACACTAGCTCGGCTCTTCACACGCTACCTGTCCGAATGCAAGGTGCCCTCCCAATGGAAAACCAGCAGGACAGTTCTACTGTTCAAGAAGGGAGACATTCATGACATCGGCAACTATCGCCCCATCTGCCTGTTGTCTGTCATCTACAAGCTGTTTACACGAGTCATCCTGAACAGGATTAGCAGAACACTAGATGAAGGTCAACCATGCGAGCAAGCAGGTTTCCGGAAAGGATTCAGCACAATCGACCATATCCACACAGTAACCAAGCTCATTGAGGTTTGTAGGGAGTACAAGATGCCGCTCTGTCTCACGTTCATTGATTTACAGAAAGCCTTTGATTCTGTGGAGACTGAAGCAGTCATCGAAGCCCTAGTCAAACAGGGTGTTCAAACCCAATACATCAAGATCCTTCGTGAGCTGTATTACGGATTCACCACCAGGATCTCACCATTCTACAAAGAAGTGATCATTGATGTCAAAAGAGGGGTTCGACAGGGTGATACCATCTCACCAAAACTCTTCAGTGCCACCCTCGAGAACATCATGAGACAATTAGAATGGGAAGGAATGGGAGTGAAGATAGATGGTCGGCAACTACACCACCTCCGCTTCGCTGATGACATCGTTCTAATAACACCAAACATTAGCCAAGCGGCACAAATGCTGGCTGACTTTGACCGAGAATGTGGAAAGGTAGGTCTACAGCTGAATCTGAAGAAAACTATGTTCATGAGAAATGAACTCGTTCCAGAGGCCCCATTCTCTCTCAATGGAACAAACATCTCTGAATGCAGCAGTTATGTATACCTAGGTCGAGAAGTCAACATGATGAATGACCTAAAACCTGAGCTGCGCAGGAGGAAGAGAGCGGCATGGAATGCCTTCAAAGGCATCGGAAGAAATAGCTAAAAAGGACAAAGAACCTCCGGCTCGGGGCACATCTCTTCGACTCCACCGTTCTCCCTGCATTAACATACGCCTCAGAGACCTGGGCCCTACGAAAGCAGGATGAGAATGCTATTCGGGTCTCCCAGAGAGGCATCGAAAGAGCTATGCTTGGAATATCACGTCTCACTCAAGTGAGAGAAGGAATCCGGAGTTCTGACCTCCGTCGCTATTCCAGAATCAGGGACGCTGTCTCGTTTGCCAAGGCATCGAAAATCAGATGGGCTGGACATGTAATGCGATTTGGAGACAACCGCTGGACTAGAGCCGTTACCGACTGGATCCCACGGGATGTCAAAAGATCACGTGGCCGCCCACCTACAAGATGGTCAGACTTCCTTGTTAAGACCCTGAAGGAACGGTTTGAGGCTCTTCATATTCCTGAATCAACCAGATGCCATTGGGCTACATTGGCACGTGATAGGGTCCAATGGAAATGTTACTGGCGCCCGCTCGAGCAAATCGATGAGTAACGGGATTCAAGTGATCAAGTGATCAAGTGATCTTGTATAGCTTTTGATTATAAAGCTATCTTCAGAGAACCTTTTCCTATGGAATTTCTGTGTGGTATGTGGTCTAGACCAGTTTTGTTTGGCAGTTGAGTAAATAACTCTGACTCAGCTTACTTCAGTTCTATGAGAGTTCTTTGACAAGCCATTTAAAAACAGATTTGTTTACCTCTTACTTGCCACTTGACCTGTTCTGAATTAGGTGTTTGTATATATACCCTTAGTTTCTTATTGCAATTTTTTCCGATAATTTTCATTTCAACACTGGAAAACATACTTCATTTGTGTTACATCTGCACATTAGGGTAGATTAGAACAATATATATGGAAATTTTTTTGCTACAGAGAGTTTTTGAGATAGTAAGTTTATCTATCTATCTGTCTGTCTGTCTGTCTGTTTTTGCTTTTTTGGTCACATCCGGCAATGCTCAGGGGTTACTCCTGGCTCTGCACTTAGGAATTACTCTTGGCTGTGCTTGGGGACCATATGGGATGCAGGGGATTGAACCCGGGTTAGCCGCGTGCAAGGCAAACGGCCTACCCACTGTGCTATCGCTCCGGCCCGAGATAGTAAGTTTAATATCCCCTTTCTTTCCTTCTTTCAGTGGTGGGTGGGGCCACACCTGGTGGTACTTAGGACTTACTATGACTCTGCACTCAGATCACTCCTGGTGTTGCTTGGGGAACATATGAGCTATTAGGAACTGAACTTGGGCCAGCTGTGTGTAAGGCGGGTGCCCTACCTGTTATACTATCTTACTATACCCCTTTTCTAAAGGATTGAGATGATTTTGAGAAGTAGGGATGGTTAGGCTATCAATTTTCAGAGGAACTAGTGACCCTTGCAGGAGTTATTGAAGACCACAAAAAACTTAGGTATTTGTGAGTTGAATCTGTTGATAATTACTGTTTTAGAAATTAGTGCTAATAATTTAAACTAATGGCAAAGGCATGTTAACATGATTTTTTAAAATTTTATTTAAATGAATCACTTGTCACTTGTTCCTGTTCATCAATTTGCTTGACTGGGCGTCAGTAACGTCTCCATTCGTTGAGAATGAGTCCATTATCGTTACTGTTTTTTGCCATATTGAATACAACACAGGTAGCTTGCCAGGCTCTGCTGTGGCTCTGGGTTTATTCCAAGGGACCCAGACTTTTTCTGTGTCAGACCATCTACCATCCGGGGCCCACAGGGTAGAGCCCTGGGTAGACAAGCCTGTCTCCTGTCTGCCACTTGCTGACGCCAGCTGGGCACGGCAGCCACGCCTGCAACACCATGATAATTTTTGCTAAAAAATTATTATTTTTTAGGAAAAAGCTAGAAAGCAATAATAATAAAGAAGACATAAAGAAAAGAGAAAAGAAGATTTCGTTTACTGTGCAAACCCAAGGTTATCAAAAGGTTAACTCTGCACATCACTCCGCCTGTGTAGGAGGTAGGCACCTGTGTAGGAGAAAGAGTGCTGTGACCAAAGATGGGGGCTGTGTCCCCATTATTACTGAATGGGTGCACTTCAGATAAACTCCCTGTGGGAGGGGAAATGACAACTCCAGTTAAAACCTGAGATATTTAGAACTGTAATCCCACAGCGAAGGGCGCACAGGTTGCTCTGCGATGAGTCTGTGTGTAGTACTTAGGCACTGTTCTCATGTTTCCATGTACCAAGCAGTACTAGTGATCAGACGCAGGGCTCCCAACTGTAAACCACGTACTCTGACCCTCTGAGCCACCTGCTTAGCTTTCCATCATTGTTTGGGGGTAAGCCTTCCTGTTTTTTTTTTTAGGGATGCAGGTATTTCTTTCATGAACAATGCAAAGACCAGGTGGATTAAATAATACCAGTCTATTTCTTAAAATTCTATAGCCTGCAAAGTCAAGGAAACATCCGAATTCCAAGTGTGTAGCTTAGAGTCAGAAGCTTTGTGTCTGAGTTCACATGTGACAGAAACCTCTCCTTCTTACTGCATGACAGCCGATGAGATGGGGTAGTAAATCTTTGGTTTAAACACTGCAAATGTAAAGCGAATATTTAAATAAATATTTAAATACATTTTAAATATTTAAATGAATATTTTCCAAAATAAATGCTGAGAAAGTAGAACTGTTGTATTTTTTGCAAATCCTTCAAAACCTGACTGAATAGAGCTCAAGCCAGCTGGATTCTAATAACAACTTCTGAATTCAATTGCTTTTGTTTTTAATTTCCATTGACTTTTATGAAAGAAATCTGACCTCCACACTTGATGGAAGGAAGGGTGTTTGTTGGATGACAGGTTTAGCTAGTCTGGGAGGCTTGCTGTTTTACCCATTCACAGCTTAATCTACTTAAGCCAAGGTTCATTCTAATGAGATCTCTCTTCTATGTAAACACTGATAGAGGGTGTTGCAGTTACAGAAGTCAACTTGACTCTGAATAACTTCTGACTTACACATCTACTAAGACGCCTATGTTTTCTAGATTGGGCACAGCTCCTCTTTATACCTACTGCACCCAGCGTGGGACAGTTAGAATTTACTAGGAGACTACCACCCTGGCTACGTTGAGACTATCTTTAAGATTATAGGAAGGATCATACTATTTTCCCCTCACGCAGGGAGTGTGACCCTTTCAGTATATAGAGAACAAGATACTCAGAATCACCCTGGTGCAGATAATAAGAAGGCCCTTGTGGGTACCATCTAGATTACATGAAGCTCATGAAATTAGGATGCTCTGTCTCCAGTGTTTTACATGGCGATAATATCAGAAGGGATTAATCCTTGGCATAACCTTTGTTTATACCTGTAATAAGATGTGGCACTGTCCTTCTACAATTTTTTTTAGGGTTCTTTGTTGACAGGCCCCTCCCTGTCACAGATCAGATTACTTTGGTGTATATAAGAGGACTGACTTGAGGCCCCTTTTTCTTTTTCCTTTCTTTTGGGTAGGACTCCTCTCGAGGTGAGATCCTTTCTTGTGGGAGACTTAGGCTCTTTTGTATGGTCTAAGTTTGGACCAGAGCTAGAGTTCTTTTCATTATATTGGATTGCTGTGGAAGAGCTTTTTGTACTATTAAAAGCCTTTTTCGAGCTACACTGGACTCGTGAGTTTTCATCCATTTCCCCAGTGTCCTAGGAGGTAGAAGAGAACTTATGTCCTGACACTGTAGGGGGCCCCAGTGGCATCCTAGACAGGTGTTGTAATAGCCCTTTCATATGGTCACAGATTTTGTTTTGACACTATCGTAAAAACTCAACTACTAATAATTTCCTAAAGATAAGTTGTAGGTTTGCTTTTTAAGCCGCGTTCTGCCTTAAACATGTATCTTGCTTGCCTGTCTCTGTTACTTTGCTTGCTTATTTTGATTCTGGAGAAGTCTGCATTCTCTGTAGAACACATTTCTCCTCTTCTCTCCTCTCACATCATTCTAAGAAAATTCTTTTTTTAATAAAAACTAACTTGCTTCACACATACAGAAAGATTGCCTGTAGCACAAACTGTAAAACCATATCACTCAACCTTTTGTTGATTGTTAAGGTAAGAGCCACTGTTTCTATCTTTTTACTCTGAAAGGAATTTTATTTATCATTCTTAAGCCTCACTTTTTGTTTATTTTGAAAACATTTGTTATTCAGATCACTCTGCTACATGTTTCCTCCAAAATGTTTCTTTAATTACAAAAATATTTTAATGAGAAATTCTTTTAATTTAAGCCAGTGTTCCTTGCCAGTTATTAATCTTTTAATTTAAGCCAGTGTTCCTTCAGTTATTAATCTGAAAACATGATCTATCAATGCCCCAAACTACACATTTTGAGTATACAGAAGTTCCATAACTACTAAGAACCCCACAATATCTGGGAGGAGCTACTGAGCAGAGGTGGACTTTAGGACTTTCATCTTTTCTTTCTCTGCCTCCTGGGTCTGGGCACTCTTGTTTTCCTCTTCTCTTCCTTCTTTTTCTTCTTTTATTGAAGTGTGTGGGATATACAGTGACAAAGTTGTTCATGATTGAGTTTGACATAGAATGTCCCTTCACCAGTGTCTATGTCCTACCACCACTGTCCCCCAGTTTCCGTCCTGCCACACCTCCCAGCCTGTGTCTATTGCTGACATCTCTCTTTCATTTTCATTTTAGGCACTGTGGTTAGCAATAATGTTATTGAAAGGGTATTTTGCATATCACTACCTCCTTTCAGCACCCAATTTTTGTCCAAACTGATAATTTTTTTTTCTTCAAATTTTATTACACCACTTTTAGACATACAGTTGCAAGATGCTCATGTTGAGTTTTGGTTCTACAGTGTTCCAACACCCATCCCTCCACCCGAACCCATCTCCAATCACCAATGTCCCCACCTCCCTCCCCCTCCCACACCTCAACTACTTGGCGGGTTCTGTTTGTCTTTTCTCTCCTCTCTCTCTCTCCCTCCCGCCTACCTTTCATACACATTGTAGAATGCAGTACATTAAAGGACATAACTGTTTAGTTTGATGGACCGCGTGGCTGCTTGCGGCTGCTAGCTTTGGGGCCTCATGGTCAGCGCCCAGACAGCGAAGATGGCGGCTAATGTGGTGGGCGAGTCTCATCTGGCTGCTTCTGGGACACCCCAGAGGTGATGGGCCCACTCCCAAAACC
The DNA here is from genome assembly GCA_021461705.1 of Cryptotis parvus. Taxonomy (NCBI): domain Eukaryota; kingdom Metazoa; phylum Chordata; class Mammalia; order Eulipotyphla; family Soricidae; genus Cryptotis; species Cryptotis parvus. The sequence continues at coordinate 147,203 of JAJIBD010025629.1, forward strand.
CATCTGTCCTCCTGGGGCCCCATGGTCAGCCAAGCCTGGGGAGAGCCGAGTTCAAGCTTCCCCAGCCGAGTCTTAAATTGATAATTTTCAACTATCATTGTTATAGTAGTTGGTCTTTTCTGTGTCCTAACTGCACTCCATGGAAAGGGAAAAATTATTTACTTAATACTCATCTGATAAGGGGTTAATATCCAAGATATATAAGACACTGGTAGAACGTTACAAAAAAATATACAACCCCATCAAAAAATGGAAAGAAAAATCTTCCTCAAAGAAGAAATACAGATGGCCAAAAGGCACACGAAAAAGTGCTCTTCATTATGCAAATCAAGACAGCAATAAGATGTCATTTCACACCACAGAGACTGGTATACATAAAAAGAATACCAGTTTTGTTGTGGATATGGAGAGAAAGGACTCTGTTTCACAGGTGAGGAATGCTGATTGATCCGCCTTTCTGAAAACAATATGGACATTGCTCAAAAAATTAGAAATTGAGCTTCCATAAGGCTCAACAGTACCGTTCTATGGAAATACCGTGGTGACCCAAAAGACAATGCAGAAAATGCTCATTGCAGTGCTATTCACAATAGCCAGAATGTAGAAACAACTTGAGTGCCCAAGAGCAGATCAGTGGATAAAGAAACAACAGTACACCTATGCATTGGAACACTACGCAGCTGTTAGGAAAAATGGTGTGATGATGTAATGAAATTTGCTTATACATGAATGAACATAGAGAGTATCATGCTGAGTGAAATGTGTCAGAGGGAGAGAGACAAACAGAATGATTACACTCATTAGTGGGTTATAAAAACTAACATAATATGTATGATTAATACCCAAAGCAGTAGAAACAAGGGCCAGGAGAACTGGTCCGTGGTAGGAAGCTTCTGGAAAGAGGGAGGGCAGTGTAATTAGAAGTACTTTTTGAATATTTTTCATTCGGTTAATGCGGAAAAGACTTACAGTTGAGTAATGGCCCCTCAAAAGCAGGTCCATATCCTAATCCCACAATTTTATTTTAGTAGAATTCTTGCAGATTAAATTATGTTAAATATTTCATAAGGTCAAATAATGATCTAAGTGGGCTTTAAGTTCAGTGATAAAAGATCTGAGTGTGTCTTCAGTTCAGCAACCTGTATCCATAAGGGAAAGATAGACAGAAAGACAGTTGGCGGTGAGGGAGAAACAGCATGCACATGGTGCTTGAGATTAGAATGATGAAGCCCTAAGCCAAGAACACCTGGAGCAGGAAGACACTGAAAGAAACAAGGAATGAATTCTTAACTCTTTGTGAAGAAATAGAGCCTGGATGACATCTTGATCTTGAGCTTTTGGTCTCCAGGACCCTGGGAAATCTTATGCCTGTTTAAAACTATCAAAGCTATAGTGGTTATGGCAGTCTCAGGAAATATATACTTTTGTATTTAATGGGTGAGATTTAATGAAGCCAATAAGTCTTGTTGGTGTCTAAAGGGCATTTGTAAGTAAAGCTGACATCTCTGTTATAGGGGCGCGTGTGGAGGTGGAGCATGTCGGTACAGCTGCCAGTTGCTTGATTGGTGCAGATGCGTCAGTGCTTATCCTTCATTGCTTTTTTATATCATAACGGAAAAATGTCGGTATGCTAAAGCATCCTGTTTCTGCACTGACCTTACAGGCTTTCTGAAAGGTGTGGGAGTTGAGAATACACCGAGTGTATTCTCAGTGGATGGTCAAATACACTGAGAATCACTGGGTTAAGGCAGTTCTGAACCCACTGCAGAACCCAGAGAGTAAGCGAAAACTTTCTTCTTTGATATTCTTTGTTGGGATATATTTGTTGGGACCACTATACTTTCTTTCACAGGCCACTCAAACATAAACTAGTAGAGAATCTTTCTGAGTAATGGTTACCTTACTCAAGGAATCTGTGGTCCTTTTGTAACTCAGACTTTCTTCCTGCTTCTCGAGTTAATTGACAGTTTGGTTCAGAGATCTGCCTAGTTTTAACATTAGAAAATTGTATTTTTACATTCCTTTTTTGCGTTAAAATACCTTACGGTTTTTTTTACAGTGCATTCTGTTTCCTCCAGCCACAAGATTTTGTTGTTATTGTGGGGCTACACAGTAATGTCAGGGTCAAACAGAACCTTGTGCATGGAAGGCATGTGCTGGGCAACATTTCTGGTCCCCAAGAACATTTTTGAGCTTGTTTTTATTCTATGTATAGACATATTAAATAAGCTGTTTTGTCTTCCTGTTAGGGTTTGAGACAGGGCCTGGACAGCTGATCCCTCTTCTCTCCTGTGCCTATCTCCCATGGCTTCCTGTTTGGAAATTACCGCCTTTTCTCTGATCTGCTGGAGGCAGGAATGCCAGTTGTAGGATTGGACAACCGAGAGCCATTAACTCTTGGTAATTTGTTACAAGTTTTCTGCATGTCAGCACAGTAAAATATTTTTAAAAACTTGATCAGATTTGGACTAGGGCCCAATTAAATAGTTGGTATTGCAAAACACATCCAGTCCAGAAAGACGTGAAATAAAAGTGAAAGCTGCCTTTACCTCATTAGTGAAATGAAGGAAACGTTGTGACTGTGAGTTGTCATGGGAAATTACATGAAAATGAAAAATGTTAATAATCTTAAATTGCTTTTGTTCTGCATGCTGGATTTTTTAAAAATGTGTCAGGTTTCACTGGCAGATGGATGCTTTGAAGTCTTTGACCTTCAGAAGGAAGCATGTGGTTCATTTGACAGTTGAGTGAATATCTCAACAAGTAAATGAGATAATGCAGTTTAATTCAGGAGTTAGTGATCAGCTAGCAGAAAAGAGTGAAGCAGGATTGTATGCAAACCTTTGGTATCTGGATCAGATTATGGAAGCTCTGTCTCTTCAGTTAAGTTCAGATCGTAAACCAATAGCTGTGATCTTGGTTTCCTTATTTTGTCTTCTCTAATAGTATTCAGGGGTCCGAGATGAAGCTCAGGGCTAGAGCCTGCTGTAAGGTGTATGCCAGCAAGTGACTTAGCCCATGGGTTATCTCGTCGGCTTAGCCCTTTAGCTTTATTTTTTTGGTATAAATATTTTTTATGTGTCTTGTGTATGTGTGTTTGCCATTTTAATTTCTATATAAATTTTAGAGTACGCTGATCAGTTTCAATAAAATATATAGGTTTTAGCTAGATTATATTTATCAGTTTGAGGATAATGGACCTGTTGACAATATGTAACATGTTTCTCAAATGGGCACATTGAACTAACACAGGGAACCGTAGTTATCTTGGAGTGTACTTAGGGGGTCCTTTTTTCTGCTTGCTTAATAAAGGTAGATTAAAAAGCGCTTTTTGAAATAAATTTGGGCACCTCTGGTAAAGAGTCTTCCAGTTTACAAACATAGAGTGTTTCCTTCTTTTGTTTCTTTAGAGGTTTAATTTCTGAGTCCCAAATAAATGAATTTTTTGTTAAAGGTCTTTATGAAATTTGTGCCTTTTTAGTATTTTATGTTTGTTTGTTTTAGGTATTCAGTGTTGGGCCCCAACACCAGTTCCACCATCATTGTCACCTTCCCTCCACCATTGTCCCCAGTTTCCCACCTATCCCCCAAACCTGCCCCCTTAGCAGGGACAAAAAAATTTCAATATGTATCTTACAATGGTGTTACTAAAGTTACCTTCTGAGTATTTCCTGAGCTGTTAGGTGCTGTTTGAGCCATCTTGTTATTGCTTTTGTTCATTAAGTTTAGTCAGCATCTCCACAGCTTTCCTGTCTAATTTGCTTCTAGAACACTCTCAGTACAGTGGAGTTGTTGCACAGCCACATAGGTGGTCACATGCCCCAGGAACTGTTAGACTGGGGTGATTCAGCAGTTGGTGTCTTGTTGAGATGAGACCTGGAGCTGGACTGTATATACGTCGGAGAAAGTCAGGTCTGTGTGGGGCACAGGGGCCTTCTGGCAGCATAGGAACTCAGCTTGCTCCCCATCCCAGGAATACTCTAGAGCACTCAGCCTGGAGAATCCCAGGAATACTCTAGAGCACTCAGCCTGGAGAATCCCAGGAATACTCTAGAGCACTCAGCCTGGAGAATCCCAGGAATACTCTAGAGCACTCAGCCTGGAGAATCCCAGGAATACTCTAGAGCACTCAGCCTGGAGAATCCCAGGAATACTCTAGAGCACTCAGCCTGGAGAATCCCAGGAATACTCTAGAGCACTCAGCCTGGAGAATCCCAGGAATACTCTAGAGCACTCAGCCTGGAGAATCCCAGGAATACTCTAGAGCACTCAGCCTGGAGAATCCCAGGAATACTCTAGAGCACTCAGCCTGGAGAATCCCAGGAATACTCTAGAGCACTCAGCCTGGAGAATCCCAGGAATACTCTAGAGCACTCAGCCTGGAGGAATCCCAGGAATACTCTAGAGCACTCAGCCTGGAGAATCCCAGGAATACTCTAGAGCACTCAGCCTGGAGAATCTCAGGAATACTCTAGAGCACTCAGCCTGGAGAATCCCAGGAATACTCTAGAGCACTCAGCCTGGAGCCTGGGACTACCTAAAGGACTTGGCTGTGGCACCTTCTCTGCATATGCTCTTCTTGCATGACCTTCACCATAAGAGATGAGCCTATACTGACACACAATCACCTGAATTGATATTGTATATTCTGTAACTTTCAACAAACATAAAATGGTGTGTATTCATTGTTTAACCCTTTAGGTTAATGGTGTTATTTAAAAAAAATTTTTGCAGTGTGTAAAAAGCAGTAGATTTTATGTAACAATTTATTTCTTAAAAATCAGTAATATGTCAGTATTGAAATTATTTCCATTAAATAGAATTGCAAAACAAAAATGTTTGCACTGACAGGTAATTTCTTTCCTAATGTTATACAAACATGGAACCAATTTGTAAGTTAGTGAATTGTACATTTCCAGACTACGCCCAAATATTACTTTTCTTATATATTGATTGGTTGACTTTGTGTCTGAGACAGTATCCCCATGATTATGTTATATATGAGACCAATTATATATCATTGTTCTTAAGACAGTTGACCTAATTGCTCATGTTATACTGTAAAAAGCAGAAGACTAACTCAGAAATTCAGGCCCAAGGAGAGTTTCACTTTATGCTGATTTAGGGATGGAGAGGACAAAGTGAAGAGATAGTTTCAAGCAGTTGAGAGTCTTTGACTTTGATAGGCATCAAGAATCCAAGGATTTCAATTCTAAGTTGTGAAAAACTAAGTTTTGCCAGTGTCGCGTGGTGCACCTGAGAGCAGAGTCACCAGCCCGGCTCCTGCATTTTATCCTGTGATAATCCTGAGCGAGGATTCAGCCATGTTGTATGTTATTAAATGGATATTTTATGTGCTTGGGTTTTTGGTAATTTTATATGTGGCAAAATCAGCAATAGAATATGATTGTGATGGGATTTCCTCCAGCATGATTTAATGGGAATCTCCTACAGCTTTTAGGTTAAGCTGCCATCAGTTCCTACAAAGAGTTGTTTTTCAGTAGTTTGTGTTGAGTGTTTAATGGTTATCTGTAGGAGCACTAGACTGATAAGAGTGATTTCTGCCTTTTTTGGAAAACTAGAACTTTCTATCTCAACTTGATGGTTTCATTTTGACTTGAAATTCAGATATCTGGTCTTCACTTGATCACTTGAATCCCGTTATTCATCGATTTGCTTCAGCGGCACCAGTAACATTTCCATTGGACCCTATCACGTGCCAGTGTAGCCCAATGGCATCTGGTTGATTCAGGAATATGAAGAGCCTCAAACCGTTTCTTCAGCGTCTTGACAAGGAAGTCTGACCATCTTGTAGGTGGGCGGCCACGTGATCTTTTGACATCCCGTGGGATCCAGTCGGTAACGGCTCTAGTCCAGCGGTCATCTCCAAATCGCGTTACATGTCCAGCCCATCTGATTTTTAATGCCTTGGCAAGCGAGACAGTGTCACTGATTCTGGAATAGCGACAGAGGTCAGAACTCCGGATTCCTTCTCTCACTTGAGTGAGGGGTGATATTCCAAGCTGTTTATTTCTTACTGATTTTTTGTATTTTTGTACTCCAAAAAAAGCAACAAAGATCCTATCAGTCCGTATTTTGGTTCTTTTGATTCATTTACTTGTAAATTTGGAGTACACTTCCTGGGCCGTGAGTCTCAGAGGAAATAAGACTTTGAGTGAAATATGAAGAATTCCCCTTTGGAGAGCTGCTGCTCACTCATTGGTAATTGAGCTTGGGCAAGTCTGCCTCTTTGAGCCTCATTTCCAGCCTTTGGGATGGTAAGAAAATCTTAATTTTTTTTTTGAGAATTGAAATATATGGCTTATGAAAAGTACTGTGAAGAGTGAGCACTTCCTGGTGGAGGTAGAGAAAAGATCATGCCCATAGCTATGAGATTTTACCATTTTACTTAAAGTAAAATGCCGTGTTTACAGTAGGGTTGCTTTGAATAGTTCTTCTACGTAACTAATAAAACAGTAAGGAAGAGCAGTGTGCAGGACAGGGCAGCTGTAATCAGTGATGGAAAAATATTTTCTTTAATAGTATACATATTTACTGCTGAATTACATCTCTTAAAGGTTAACTTGCTCTCTTCTCTTGCTTTTGTACATGCGAAGGAATCACACTTGTCTTCCCGTTGTTCATTGATTTGTTTGACTGGGCACCAGTAACATCTCCATAGGTCCTGCACATGCTAGTGTAGCCGAAGGGCATCTGCTCACTCCAGGAACACGAAGAGCCTCAAACCATTCCTGCAGGTCATGGAAATGAGGTCTATAATTGTTACTGGTTTTTGGCATATCAAATACGACACGGGCAGCTTGCCAGGCTCTGCCGTCCAGGTGGTTTACTCTCAGTAGTAGGCTCTCATCTCGTGTGTTTACTGATGAACTCCCTCACGCAATGGGGAGACATTGGCTTTTCTCTTGGGTAGAGCTCTGACAGGCTGTGGAGTTCGGATGTTGAAAATGGCGGTCCTCATGGTGTGGGGCTTCCTCTGGCTTCTTGCGAGGCTCTATTGGTGTGGTGGGCCAGGGCTAGAACTTGCTTTCCCTCCTGGGCGCCTCAGATCAGCAGAGCACAGGGGAGAGCTGGGAGCAGCTCTGTCCCGTGTGTCTGAATCTCAAAGAATATGAAGGAAATTATTTGAAAATGGCTTAGGATTCTTCCGTACCCCCAGTGATACCTAGTTTTAGTCAAGTCTTTTTTTTTTTCCCCCTTTTTTTCCCTTTTTTTTTTTTTTTTAGGTCAGCAGACTATCAGATAACTCGATTTGGTTTGTTTTCCATATTAGAAATAAGTTGTCACTTGGATAATCAAGACTTCTAAAAGCTTTGTATGTAGGTTTTTTATTTAGTGCTTATTGGATTGGCAATTTTACTAAAGTAACCACATTCTCTATAAATATGCCTATCTTGTCTCAGTGTCCCGAGGGATGTTGTTTTATTGCTATACTGAAATAATACAGTCTTAGTATTCCTCTCAAACACCTTTTTATCGTAGATTCTGAGGTTGTAATATTGTAAAATACTTCTGTCATTTATAGCTTGCTTTCTATTTGGTTGGGGCAGTAAATAAAGGTCCTTAATTTGCTTAAATCTATTAAAATGAAATTCTCAAGAGGAAGGAAAAAATTGTTTTAAATGATTTTGCACGTGGTGACAGCTGATCCACTCTACAAATAGAAGCTCTTTTAGTGGAATTGGACTGAAACACGTAAGTCTCATAACTACTGAGTGTGCTATATACCAAAAGATACACATAGTATACAGCTATGTGAAGTGAGAGCTGTATTCCTATTGACCTCTTTCTCTCTTACTAGAGAGTGAAAGAAGAAAGGCATTTACTTTACTTTTCAGAGTGACTCTATAAATTGATAGGGAGCTTTCCTTTAAAAGGAAAGGGTCTGAGATTCTTTTATCAGAGACTCTAAAAGTGTAGTTTAAGTTGCCACCAATGAGTCATCTCTTCCTATTGTTGGTTTCCTTTCTTGGATGGACAGTATCAAAAGCAGATTGATATTTATTTGGGATAAGGGGATGACTCTGCTTCCCCAGCAGTGCTCAGGAGGCCTGAGGGCCATTCCTAGTGATGTTTGTGCTAACAGCTGGATATTTGGGGTTGGTGATATACAGATGCTCAGGCTCTGTGGTATTGGGGGTCACCAGGGTCACCTCGGCAGTGATGGGGACCATGTGGTCCTGGAAACCAAAATTATGGCCTCTCAATGTAAACTATGTGCCCTATCCCACTGAGCTATTTGCTTGGCTCCCAGAGACATTTTTTCCCTGATTGAAATAGAATTAGTAAGAATTTGATTAGGAAAAATGAATTATTCTGGTTTTAATTTATCTTTAAAGATTTCTCATGGTTCATTCTCTTTTATTATAAGAACTTTATTTCTTTTGTCATTGGGAATTGAGAGCATCGCCATCAGGAGAGATGATTCCTCTTTGGCCTCCACAAAGGTGCACCTTTTCCTTTGAGAAAGTTGTTGCAAATTCAGCTTCTATAGAACATGGAATTGGCTTAAAGATTGCAACTTTAGGGCACAAATACGACATATCAGTTCTTGCAATTATTTTCTGACAAGTTTAGGAGAAGCTTAGTCCTTAGATTATGTATTATTTGGTTATTTTAGAAACTATCTTTTCCCTTAGGTTTCTGCATAGGAATCTGATTCTTACAGCTAATTCAACCGACAGCTTTTAGACTTGAATCTGGATGTAGTGGGCTCTGAATTCTTTTGAGGAAGTACAAGCCTAGGATTTTTACCAGTGCATTTGACAGTCATTTTTAATGACTATGCTTGTCACTAAATTTCATATGATCAATGTTGTTCATCGGCAGCTAAATTCTGGTTAGACTCTTTCAGAATTTGCAGTTTCATATTCTTAGAATCACGTCCTTGCTTTTTGGTTCAGTGTATTTCATTTACCTGTTGTAGTGTACCTTAGGTCACTCCTCACACATTGTATCAATTTTTTTATGTTGGTTTGTACTTTTATTAAATACTTTGGCTAATCTTGTAGGGAGAACTGAATACTTTTTGATCATCAGTACCATCTTTTTAAGTTGCAGTTGAGGGGCCGGAAATATAGTACAGTAAGTAGGTCGTTTGTCTTGCATGTGCCCAGCCCAGGTTCGATCCCTGGCATACCATATGCTCCCCGAGTACCACCAGGAGTAATTCCTGAGTGCAGAGCCAGGAGTAACCCATGAGCATTGCCATTGCTGGCTGTGGCACGGTACCCCCCCAAAAAAAAAAAAAAAAACACAGATAAAGTGCAGTTGAAAGCTTTGGCTTGCCTATATTAACAGTGTTTTCTGCTAAACTGTGGTAGATTGGCCCATACCGTTTTGAGAGCATTTGGAGTGTGAGGAGGGATGGGAACAGAAACTTGGGAATGAAAAAGAATCTAACGAGAGAGAGAGAGAGAGAGAGAGAGAGAGAGATAGAGAAAAGAAAAGCCTAAGAGATGAAGTGAGTTGAGAGAGAGAGAGAGAGAGGAGAGAGAGAGAGAGAGAGAGAGAGAGAGAGAGAAGAAAAGCCCAAGAGATGGAGTAGTTAGTGTTCTGAAATTCAGCCTGACAGGTAATTTGTTTCTGTTGACTCTGTCCACTCAGTACTGTAGCTAGAGTACATCACATATGTACATACATCACATATGTCGACATACATCACATATGTCGGGTCACGCTGGGTGCCTTGAAATAATTCGGGAGCAGAGTCTAGGGGGTCCCCTTCTGCCCCAGGAGTTTGGCAGCTTGTGGATGGAGAAAGACATGAGAATCCAGCAGAGTTTCAGCTTTACTCACACTTGTTCTATTATACAATCCAAAAAAAAGGAAAACCCCAGACTTTAGGTTTCTAGCTGGGCCCTGGGAGGGCAAGTAACTGTACCAATGGATATTCTACAGCCAGGTATATATTTCTCCAAGCCTTCACAAGATTCTCGTCTGTGCTTCGTAATTGTTTTGTGTTTTAGCCTTTACTTATTAGAGAGCCATGCTTGCTTGCTTGGAGGCAAACAGCATTTCTCTCTAGTCTAAATGAAATCCAATGTGGCCAGGCAAATATACTAGTAAGTTCTTTAGTCCCATGATGATTGTGGTAGCATGGGAGAAAATATTAATACCAGCTAACATAGAATACATGGTAAGATATACTGCCATATATTGAACTATTTTCTGCTCCTTATCTACAGAATGGCCTGCAGGAGGCAACTCTAGGCAGGATGCAGAGGCTCTGGGCAACAGTGTAATGTAACACACATGCGTATGTTCTGTGTGGAATATTTTCATGGTCTTTAACTTTATAAATAATAGCTATAAATTTAAAAGTGTGTTTATCCTTGAAATCTTTGAAATAATTTTCTATGATTTTTTCTCTTTCAAATACAAACTTGTCATTGAACTTGCACAGTGCTAGAATGGTCTGTGTGCTGTCTTCCATTAGACTGTTACTTTTTTTTAATTTTTTAAAAAGCCAAAAACAATTTTGATTGTTTATAACTTTATTAAGGCATCAGTTTAGTTACACAAATTCAACATTCCAACACAAATCCCAACATTACTGCTCCTTCCCACCACAATTATTTCCAATTTTTCCCAACCACCTTTTTTTTTTGTGCTTATCTACTTTTATTTTTTTATTAAATATTTTATTATACCACCGCGAGATATACAATTACAACATTGTTCATGTTTAGAGGTTTCGGTCACATAGTGTTCCAGCACCCCGCCTCCACCACCAGTGCCCATTTCCCACCACCAATGTCCCCAATTCCCTCCCCCTTCCCATAGCCTGCCTAAATGGCAGTTTCTTTATCTCTTTTCTCTCTGCCGCTCTCTCTTTACCTTCTCTCTTATACATTGTGGGTTGCACTACATACACTTAGAGGTCATCATGTGCATTTTTTTTGCCTGTATTTAATGCTCAGTTCTAGGTTGGTATTAGCCCTTTTGACATTTATTCACACATGTTCCCTTCTCTGTCTTACCTAACCTCTGACTCCCACACGTTTGCGGTATGTTCCCAGGAGTGGTATGGCTGGGTCAAATGGGAGCTCAATTTCTAGTCTTTGGAGGAATGTCCATATTGTTTTCCCAAAAAGGCTGTACCAGTCAACATTCCCACCAACAGTGAATGACTGTCCCCTTTTCTCCGCATCCATGCCAACACTTGTTGTTCTTGCTCTTTTCGGTTATGTGCCAGTCTCTGTGGTGTGAGATGATATCTCATTGTTGTTTTGATTTGCATCTCTCTGATATTTAATGATGATGAGCATTTTTTCATATGTCTTTTGGCCATTTGAACTTCTTCCTTGCTGAAGTTTCTGTTCATTTCTTCTCCCCATTTTTTGATGGGGTTGGTTGTTTTCTTCTTGTAAAGTTCTACCAGTGCCTGATATATCCTGGATATTAACCCTTTATCAGATGGGTATTGGGGGAGTATTTTTTCCCATTCTGTGAACTCTCTTTGTATCTTGGTCAGTGTTTCTTTTGAGGTGCAGAAGCTTTTTAGCTTCATATATTCCCATATGTTTTTCTCTTCTAGCTGTTTTGTTAGTGGTGTTTCTTCTTTGAAGATGTCGTTAACTTCAGTTTCGTGAAGGGTTTTTCCTATATTTTCTTCGATGTACTTTATGGATTCAGGTCTGATATTGAGATCTTTAATCCATTTTGATCTGATTTTTTGTGCATGGTGATAGAGGCCTAAATTAATTTTTTTTATATGTAGTTGCCCAGTTTTCCCAGCACCACTTGTTGAAGAGGCTTTCCTTGCTCCACTTCATACTTTTTGCTCCTTTATCAAAGATTAATTGTTCATGTATTTGAGGCTGGTTTGTCAGGATACTCAACTCTATTCCATAGGTCCACAGGTCTATTTTTTTTTTTCTTTGCTTTTGGGGTCACACCCGACAATGCTCAGGGAGTTACTCCTGGCTCTGCACTCAGGAATTACTCCTGGTGGTGCTTGGGGGACCATATCGGATGCGGGGATCCAAACCTGGGCCGGCATGGGCTGAACCGCATGCAAGGCAAATGCCCTACTTGCTGGGCTATCGCTCCTGCCCCCACAGGTCTATTTTTATTCCAATACCATATTGTTTAATTACCACTGCTTTGGAGTAGAGTTTGAAATTGGGAAAGGTGATGCCTCCTATCTTCATTTTCCCAAGGGATTGCTTTAGCTATCCATGGGAGTTTATTATTCCATACAAATTTCAGAAGTGTTTGGTCAATTTCTTTGAAGAATGTCATGGGTATCTGTTGGAGAACATGTTTAGCTAATCTGGGAGTTTTGTTGTTTTGCTCACTCCCAGCTTAATCTTATTTAAAACCAAGGTTCATTCTAATGAGATCTCTCTTCTATGTAAACACTGCTAGAGGGTGTGGCAGTTACAGAAGTCACCTTGATTGAATAACTTCTGACTTACACATCTACTAAGACTTCTATGTTTTCTAGATTGGGCACAGCTCCTCTTTATACCCACTGCACCCAACGTGGGACAGTTAGAATTTACCAGGAGACTACCACCCTGGCTACGCTGAGACTAAAGGAAGACTATAGGAAGGATCATACTAGTTTGCTCTAAGCAGGCGAGTATGACCCTTTCAGTACATGAGAACAAGATACTCAGAATCACCCTGGTGCAGATAATAATAAGGACCTTGTGGGTACCATCTAGATTACATGAAGCTCATGAAGTTAAGATGTATTACTTTATATCAGCCTCCTCTCTCTCCAGTGTTTTACATAAGAGATAATCTCGGGATTAGCCCTTGGTGTAACCTTTGTTTATACCTACAATAGGGTGTGGCACTACACTCTGTTTAGGGTTCTTTGTTGGCATGACAACCTCCTGATTGGATTACTTTTGGTGTATATAAGGGGCTGACTTGAGGCCCCTTCACCTTTTGCCATCAGCTTTTGGCTCCTCTGCGGCTTTTTGGCTTTTGGCTTTGGCCTTTTTGCTCTTTGGCCTTTTGCTCCTTCTGGGTAGGACTCAGCTCGGGTGACATCCTCTCTCTTTGGTGGGAGACTTAGGCTCTTTTGTATGGTCTAAGTTCGGACCAGAGCTAGAGTTTGTTCATTATATTGGATTGCTGTGGAAGAGCTTTTGTACTATTAAAAGCCATTTTTGGAACTGCACCGGACTCGTGAGTTTTCATCTTTCTCCCGGCGTCCTCGGAGGTAGAAGACAACCTCTGTCCTGACACTGTCGGGGGACCCCGGCGGCGTTCCCGACAGGTATCTTTATAGGGATGGCATTGAATTTGTATAAAGGTCTAGGGAATATTACCATTTTGACAATGTTGATTCTCCCGATGAGTAGGGAATGTTTCCACTTCCTTGTGTCCTCTTTTATTTCTTGAAGTAATGTTTTTTAGTTCTTTTTGTAGAGGTCCTTTACGTTCTTCGTTAAACTGATTCATAGGTATTTAATTTTCTGTGGCACAGTTGTGAATGGGACCGTGTTCTTAATATCCCTTTCCTCTCTTTCGTTATAGGAAAGCCACTGACTTTTGGGTATTGATTTTGTACCTCTGCCACTCTACTATAAGCATCTATTGTTTCTAGGAGTTTTTTTTGGTAGAGAGTTAGGGTTCTCTAGGTATAATATCATGTCATCTGCGAATAATGTTAGCTTTTCTTCGTCCTTACCTATCTGGATGCCTTTTAATGTCCTTTTCTTCTCTGACTGCTATGGCAAGTACTTCCAGTACTATATTGAATAAAAGAGATGAAAGGGGGCAACCTTGTCTTGTCCCTGATCTTAGGGGAAGGCTTTTAATTTTTCTCATTGAGAATGATACTCGCTGTGGGCTTTTGGTAGATAGCTTTGACTATCTTGAGGAAGGTACCTTCAATTCCCATTTTTTGGAGGGTTTTAATCATGAACGGGTTCTGAATCTTGTCAAATGCTTTCTCTGCATCTATTGATATGATTATATGTTTTTTTTTCTCTTATTGATATGTTGTATTATGTTGATTGACTTGCGAATGTTGAACCATCCTTGCATTCCCGGGGTGAATCCTACTTGGTCATGATGTATAATCTTTTTGATGAGTCTTTGGATTCTGTTTGCTAGTATTTTGTTGAAGACCTTAGCATCTGTGTTCATCAGGGAGATTAGTCTATAATTTTCTTTCATTGTGTTATCTCTTCCTGCTTTGGTTTTGAGGGTGATCTGTGCCTCATAGAAACTGTTTGGGAGCGTTTCTGTTTCTCATATTTCCTCGAAGAGCTTGAAAAGGACTGGGAATAGGTCCTCCTTAAAAGTTTGGTAGAATTCACTAATGCATCCATCTGGACCTGGGCTTTTTGTGTTTGGGCAGACTTTTAATTACTGTATCAATTTCCTCGATGGTGATAGGCTTATTCAGGAACTGCAGGTCTTTTCTTTTCAGCCGTGGGAGGTTATAGGAATTCAGAAATATGTCCGTTTCTTCTAAGTTCTCATGTTTCATGGCATACAGACTCTCAAAGTAATCTCTGATGATCTTTTGGATTTCTGTCATTTCTGTTGCGATGTCACCATTTTCATTTCTGATTCTTTTATTTGTGTTCTTACTTTCCCTATCCTTACAAGTGTTGGAAGTGGTTTGCCAATCTTGTTTAGTTTTTCAAAGAAGCAGCTTTTTGATTTCATTAATCTGTCGGATTGTTTTTTTGGTTTCCAGTTTGTTTGTTTCCTCTCTAAGTTTTATTATTTCTTTTTTTTCTGCCTTGGTTGGGTTCCTTTTGTTGGTCTTTTTGTAACATTTTGAGCTGTGAAGTCAGGTTATTTATGTGGGCCCTTTCTTCTTTCCTTATGAATGCTTGTAGAGCTATGAACTTTCCTCTTAACACAGCTTTTTGCTGTGTCCCACAAGTTCTGATAGTTGGTGTCTTCATTTTCATTTGTTTCCAGGAATCTTTGGATTTCCTGTTTGATTTCTTCTATGACCCATTGGTTGTTCAGCAATGAGCTGTTCAGTTTCCAGGTGTTTGGTTTGAGTCCCTGTTTCTGTGTACAGTTAACTTGCATTTTCAGTGCATCGTGGTCTGAAAAGATAGTTGACACAATTTCTATCTTTTTTATTTTATTGAGGTATGTTTTGTGGCTCAGCATGTGGTCTGTCTTGGAGAAAGTTCCGTGTACTGGAGAAAAATGTGTATTCAGCCTTTTTTGGGATGAAAATCCTGTATATATCAACCAGCCCTCTATCTTACATTTCTTCCTTCAGGGTCAGAATTTCCTTGGTGAGTTTCATTCTTGTCGATCTATCAAGAGTTGATAGAGCAGTGTTGAAGTCTCTGACTACTATTGTGTTGCTGTCAATGTCCTCTTTGAAGTCTATTAGCAGTTTTTTTCATAAGTATTTTGCTGGCCTCGGGTGCGTATATGTTTAGGAGTGTAATTTCTTCCTGATATACGCATCCCTTAATCATTAAGAAGTGGCCTTCACTGTCCCTTCTAAGCTTTTTTAGCTGAAGTCTATGTTGTCACATACTAGGATGGCCACACCGGCCTTTTTGGAGGAGTTGTTTGCATGGAAGATTGTCTTCCAGCCTTTGACTTTGAGTCTGTGTTTGCTCTGATTGTTTAGATGTGTTTCTTGTAGGCAGCAGAATGTTGGATTCAGTTTTTTGATCCATTTTCCCACTCTGTGTCTATTTATTGGCGCATTTAGGCCAGTGACATTGAGAGAGATTATTGTCACAGGATTTTGTGCCATTTTTTAATAAGTTTTTTGTGTTTTTAGGGTTTGTGTTATCTTACAGCAGCTCCTTCAGTCCTTTTAAATTCGGTTTTGAGTCTATGATGTTCTTAAGCTTCTGCTTATCTATGAAGTTGTGTATCTTTCCTTCAAATATGAATGCGAGTCTGGCGGGGTAAAGAATTCTTGGTGAGGCCTTCATTTCGTTGAGTCTATTCATGATATCCCACCACTGTCTTCAGGCTCGGAGTATTTCCTCTAAAAAATCTGCTGTGCACCTTAGGGATTTTCCTTTTGTATGTGATTTCCTTATTTGATCTTGCAGCTTTCAGTATTCTATCTCTATCTATAGTTCTTTTCATTTTTATTAGGATATGTCTTGGGGTGTTCTAATTTGGGTTACTTTTAGATGGTACCCTTTGAGCCTCCTGAATCTGGGAGTATGTGCTTTCCAGTTCTGGGAACTTCTCAGTTATGATTGCTTTGATAGTTGCTTCATCAGGGTTTTCTTCTTGTCCCTCTGGGACTCCAATGATCCTTATGTTATTCCTTTTGGCTTCATATCGATTATCTCTTGTTGTCTGCTCATTTACTGTGAGTTTTTTTCCATCTTCTGCCATTGCCTAGAAAATCTCTGTATCTCATCCTGAGCTCACTGATTCTGTCCTCAGCGGCTGTTACTCTGCTACGAAGGCTTTCCAGTGAGTTTTTCATTTCCCTCATCTCATTTCTAATGTCTTTTATTTCTGCTTGCATTTTCATTTCCAATTTCCTCACTTCTGCTTTCATGTCCTCTTCCACTTTATTGACTTTGTGTTCCATTGCTTCCTTGAGCTCTTTATGCATTCTTAACAACTCTCTCTGAAATTGCTTATCAGAGAGATTATCCAGCTCATCATTATTGCTTGGTTTCTCTTGGAAGGTGGCTTTGCTTATAGACCTTGATGTAATTCTGCATTGCTTTATCATTATGATTGTTATAGGTTGCAACTTGAGTGTATTAGCCACTGTATGTCTTGTCAGTACAGTAAAGATTGTTGATGGTTATTCACAGATTCTGAGCAGTGTGGGGTGTACTGTGGAAAATGTACCCTAGTGCTACTATAGAGGATATAGGAAAATAAAGTACTTTGCATGGCCCTTGGTTTTGAGTTTTGGGGTTTGAAACCTAGGATAGAGCGGTCTGGAGCAGAGCAGTGGCAATCAGAGGGCTGGCGCAGGGAAGGGGTAGGTCCTGGTCTCCCAGCCACCGTTTAAGTCTGCCTCCATAGCAGCCCTCAGTAATTTATTTTATATTGCTCGTTATTAGTCATTTGTTAAAAAGGATGATCAAAATTGTTTCCTTAGAAGAAAGTGAAAATTGTTATATCTCACTATGGAGTCATTAAGCCCTTGTATAAGAGATTACTAAGATGATAGGATTTCAGCCTAGTGTGCTTATATTTTTTGTTAATCGAGATTGATTGCTTTCTAAATTACATTCCATCCAATCTGGTATTGTAGAATTTGAGTTTTCACACAGCCACAGATGCAACTCTGTGCTCCAGGAAGTCCCAAATTTTAAATGGGGGGAGGGGTGATACAGTTGCAGTGAAATTTTAAACTGAGAGGTGGCTTTGGGGCCTGTGTGTGACTGCCAGGTATTTTGGTAGTATAGGGAGATGATAGAAAGATGCGTGAAAGCCTGGAGATTTCAGTCACAAAACCTTCATACCTGTGTTTTTCAACAGCTTAATATTTGGATGAGGCTACTCCCAACTAGTGGAGTCCAGCTTGGAGCATGGTCATGATTGTGGGGTGTGGAGAGACTGGGACTGTTTTAATCAAATTTAGCCTCTAATTTCTAGTACATATTTGGATTTGAAGATTAAAAATAAGAAAGAAGTACAAAAGACTGACAAAGGCAATGAGGTGTGATTGCTGGATTTTCCCAGAATCATAGGAGATAAGCACCATACTGAAGTAGGTGATAAATGAAGGGTAGGAAAGAGCTGTGTTGGGGAGCTGCTGGGGTTCCTGACAGTGTCAGGACAGAAGTTCTCTTCTACCTCTGAGGCCACCAGGGAACGGATGAAAACTCATGAGTCCAGTGCAGTTTGAAAAAGGCTTTTAATAGTACAAAGCTCTTCCACAACAATCCAATATAATGAAAGAACTCTAGCTCTGGTCAGAACTTAGACCATACAAGAGAGCCTAAGTCTCCCACCAAAGAGAGAGGATCTCACCTGGGAGGAGTCCTACCTAAAAGAAGGGGAAAAAGGCAAAGGGGCCTCAAGTTAGTCCTCTTATATACACCAAAGTAATCCTATCTGTGGACAGGGAGGGTCGTGTCAACAAAACCCTAAACAGAGTGTAGAAGGGCAGTGCCACACCCTATTACAGATATAAACAAAGGAGTATGCCAAGGACTAATCCCTTCTTCTGAGATTATCTCTTATGTAAAACATTGAGAGAGAGAGAGAGAGAGAGAGGGCTGATATAAAGTAATACATCTTTATTTCATGGCCTTCATGTAATCTAGATGGTACAGACAAGTCTCTGTCTTGTCCATGAGACAGAGACTCCATATCCATGGTTGTGCGGGCGTGTGCCTTGTGGCAGTTTAATCTTAGACTCAATGTATTTTAGCACCTGGTCCTTTCAGGATCTTTCTCATTCGCATACACTTCAAAGATCATTCTATTTGCATCAAACTGAGAGTTTATGGGGAATGAGGAATTATGAGAGACTCACACATACGGGGCAGAGCTGCTACTTGCTCTTCCTGTGCCCAGCTGATCACGAGGCGTCCAGGAGGAATGGCGGGTTCTAGCCCTAGCCCGCCACCCCAGCAGAACCTCGCAAGAAGCCAGAGGAACCCCCACACCATGAGGGCCGCCATTTTCCACATCCAGACTCCCTCATCAGAATTCCACCCAGCAGAAGAGCTGATTGCAGTCTGGCACGGCCCGCGGTTCATCAATAAATGCTCGAGTCTTGAGGTGACTAGAAGATTATCCCACCCGCATGGCAGAGCCTGGCAAGCTACCTATGTCGTATTTGACATGCCAAATACCAGTAACAATTATAGACCTCATTCCCATGACTTGATGGAATGGTTTAAGGCTCTTTATGTTCCTGGAGTGGGCAGATGCCCTTGGGCTATCTTGCCCTTGACAGGACATACTGAGATGTTACTGGTGCCCGCCTCCAGTAATCGATGGTCTAGGGAAGTCAAGTGATCAAGTGACCCACTAGGTCCTTCTTATTTATTATCTGCATCAGGGGTGATTCTGAGTATCTTGTTCTCTGTATACTGAAAGGGTCACACTCCCCTGCATGAGAGGAAAATAGTATGATCCTTCCTATAATCTTAAAGATAGTCTCAACGTAGCCAGGGTGGTAATCTCCTGGTAAATTCTAACTGTCCCACGCTGGGTGCAGTGGGTATAAAGAGGAGCTGTGCCCAATCTAGAAAACATAGAAGTCTTAGTAGATGTATAATACGTCAGAAGTTATTCAGTCAAGGTGACTTCTGTAACTGCCACACCCTCTATTAGTGTTTAAATAGAGGAGAGATCTCATTAGAGTGAACCTTGGCTTAAGAACATGTAAGTAGATTAAACTGTGAGTGGGTAAAACAGCAAAGCTCCCAGACTAGCTAAACCTGTCATCCAATAGAGCTCAAGAGGTAGACTTTTTTTTTTTTCTTTTTTGGGTCACACAGCGATGCTCATGGGTTATTCCTGGCTCTTTGCTCTGGAATTACTCCTGGCGGTGCTTGGGTAACCATATGGGATGCCAGGTATTGAACCCACGTCGGCCGCGTTCAAGGCACATGCCCTACCTGCTGTGCTGTTGCTCTGGCCCCTTCAAGAGGTAGACTTTTTTCATTTTAATTAATTTATTATTAATAAGTTATTATTAATTAATTTTATTTTAAAAAAATTTTTATTATACCACCGTGAGACATACAATTACAAAGGTGTTCATAATTGGTTCTTGGTAGTACAGTATACCAGCACCCATCCCTCCACCAGTGCCCCCTATTTCCACCACCAATGTACCCCACCCCCTCCCACCCACCCCCAGGCTGCCTTAATAGCAGGTACCCCAGTATCCTCTCTCTTTCTCTCTCTGTCTCTCTCTCTGTCTCTGCATCTCTCTCCCTCTTCTTTTTACACATTGTGGCTAGCACTGCAGATA